>JAYMFT010040836.1:0-15613 GCA_038088735.1 Panulirus argus | reverse complement strand
TCTCTCTCTCTCTCTCTCTCTCTCTCTCTCTCTCTCTCTATCTATCTATCTATCTATCTATCTCTCTCTCTCTCTTTGTGTGTGTGTGTGTGTGTGTGTGTGTGTCTCACCCCCCGGATCAAACACGTGGCATCAATTCCAGTGACACCACTTACAATATTTGGACACGCGCAGAAGCACCTCAAAAAACAATGTGTCACCGGCATACGACTCTGGTTGTTAGTTACAACTACAACCATGCAGGTGCTGCCACCTGGGTAATCGGCACAGTGAGCCAGCACTGCGGTGTTTGTCACGTTCCCCTCCCTGATCCAGGTTGCTCTCTTTTCGCTTCAACGAAACCTGGGTTGCTGGAATTCAATGCACAAACTGACTTTCTCCATCTCATACATAACATCCGACAACACGCAACTCAAATAAGTCTTACCTCGTAACTCTAGATTCTCCCCTCCCCCAGCTTTGTTAAGGATGGTTCTCCGGTGTGGCACCGCATCGGAACGGCGCCACCAGTCGAGTAGGGCTGGACGGTTTCCAGGGCCACCTTGATCGTTACCAGCGACTGGGACCCACGTCATGTCTACAGTCACTGCTTCGAGACCGACCAGGCTCTTCCTCCGTCCTTATCAGCAACTTTCCCGGTTCCAAGTCCAACCTGCCCTCCGCAGAACACCATCTGTAGAATTCTTTCCCTGATCTTCACTATGAGACCCAACTGTCCAAGGCTGCTTCTCTACACTATCAAATCTCTAACAATAATCTCTACCATCGTTTCCAATCCAAGGACGGTGGTGGAGCTTATTGCTGTACCAAAACACCCATTTCTCGTTTCGTGAACCTTCAGTCTGCCAACGTTGAAACTTATATGGCTCAAAATTTCTTTAACCTTCCGTAATTTTGCTTTGATATTTCGTATATCTTCCTAACAATTCCTCCAAATGTGTACAACCCTTCGAATATCTGACTTCATGTCACGACGCATTCCTCTCTTCACATTCACGCCCTGAACTCTTCTATTGGGGGGGGGGGGATTTCAATGTAAACAACAGGGATTGGCTAGGCTCTACTTAGGATGATCCCGAGGGAACTGATGCCTCTTCCTTTTACGTTCTTAAAGATTTGGAACAAATAATCTAGCCTAATCCAACACGAGTTTCCGACCGCCAAGACCACTCTTCCTGCACACGCGACTTTTGTAGTTGTTTTACCTTCGAGCCCTCTTACTACGCATACATAATCTCTACCCCCTCATTCCTCCAACCACAACCTTACTCTTTATAACTTCCAACCCTCATCCTCTTCTCGAACCGCCACCTTTGCCATTTGGGAGAGCTCACTGGTCATCCGTCCATGAGCTTCCTTACTAACTTTCCCTGACACGGGTACTGCTTCACGAACCGGGATGCCTGCAGCAGCGTTAACCATATAGTGGAGGTTATCTTGCATGGGAGAGACTCCTACGTGGCTACTTTGTTGTAAACCCCGGGTTCATCTTGTGAGCCGAGGCGCAAAAGGGTTACAAAGGACAAAAAAGGTCTGTGTCACACTCCCGGTGGTCACATTGTTATGACATGTTGTTACAAAGTTGATGCAACTACATAAACATACAGTCTTTCATACAGTAACTTCATCAAACATGTGCAAAAAGAGGAATGTAACTTATATTCTCAGGTATATTATGACTAGGCGTTGTGCTATTTCTTGCAGTGTTTGTGTGGATCTGTCTTTAAAAGGGTTTATCTTTTTCTCACTCAAAGACGCAGGGCTCTGATGTGTATCGATATCTCTGGCCATAAACTTCACAAGTGACAAGATTAACATCTCTTCATAGTTCAAACCGCAAACAACATCTACAGCAAAGGCATGGCTTTGCAGTGGCAACATCTGGTAGCCTACTGATCTTGTTACATGTCTGACACATTTCATTATGTTGGGAAATGGAAGTATTAGTATCTATTTCCTTCGACCAGATCTGTCAGTTCCTTCCTAAATCAAGATTTGTAGACGTAATTCACAAGTCAATGTTGTGTTCAACGGCTTTACTGTTAAGCAGGACCGAAGTTAGTACTTGATAGTCAATTAGAGACCCGGTATAAGCCAGGCATATCACCTTGAAACACTTCCTCACCCCTGAATCCCAGGAGGTATTCATTTCTGCAAGGGACTATTGCAAAGATATTGTTTGTAAAGTTAAGCACTCCCTCCTCAACCATCCTGTTACTGTAGGCCGTCCTCGACCATCCTGATACCATACATCGTCCTCGACTTTCCTGTTTTTGTACGTCATCCGTCCTCGACCGTATCTCACCTTCTAAGCCTATCATAAATATTTTGTTCAGGTGTCCATCAATATTTGCTGAGTGGTGGGAGAACTTGTGGTGTGTTACCAGCTCAGTAACGGTGCCACTCCCCCACCCACCGCTGCCAACCCTCCTGCCCTCCACACTCTACCATCAAGTCTGTTATTCTTCCCCAGGACGAGACAAGATGTCCTGTTTACCAAACTAAAAACGACAGCATGAAGGCACGACCATTGGTTATGACGACCAAGCTAAGTCATCTGTCGTTTTTCATCATATAAGAAAAAACCTGTACCGAAATATCTGTGGGACAGTGTGGTGGGTGTACCAGGTGCTGACAACAACACTGGCGAATAATGGAACACACGGCACCCAGCACACGTCGGTCAACACAAACCCACCAGCCACAACACACACCCAGCACATGTCGGTCAACACACACCCGCCAGCCACATCAACACAAACAATGGACACGTCACAGTTAATACCATGCGGCAGGTATGTATGTCTCCAGGATTTTCCCAGACTCGGTTCTGACAACACAAAACTGTTGCTTTATGATGTTCCTGGGGCGGTCTGGTACACGACAGAAGTCTATGTTGCTCCGGTGGGTAAATACTGGCACTACACACAAACATTGTTATGGGGGTTGAATATTACTGAATACTGCACCCCATTATGGTGCTTATACAGGGCAAGCGACGCGAACCACTATATTGAGACAACGTGACCACTGTCAGCATCCACGGGACAGACAACGGCTATCAACATCCACGAGACAGACAACGGCTATCAACATCCACGAGGCAGACGACAGCTATCAACATTCACGAGACAGAAACCAGCTATCAACATCCACGAGACAGACAATGGCCGCCACATCTCATACGAGACCAAGCCATAAACATGAGGCAGTCAACAATGTAAGCCGCGGAAAAAGCCGGGCGAGCGGGCTGGTAGCCTAGCCTGGCATTCCTGCCACCACTAAACAAAAGCCAAGCAGGCGGGCGGGCGGGCGGGTAGCCTCGCCCTACGGGGTCGCTCGCTCCCTGACTGACCAACATAACGTTTCATAACACGGTTGAGGAACATTGAGGGCTCCATCCCCTGGCACGTCTTAACCCACTTAAAAGTAATATGAAACTATCGATGTTCAAAAGGCCTCTTGTTCAGTACATGGTGTTCATCAACTATCCCTGTAATTCAATACACCTTCAAAGACTGAAGTCAAAATCCAGACGCAGGAAAAAATATATCCAAATTAGAGCGAAAGTAATTAGTAAATCAATTCCCAACACATAAACAATTCCTCAAGCCACTAATAAGGCCTGGAGGCCAGTTCAGAGACAACCGTACATTGCTTATTGTACGCCTGCCCAATTCATACACTTAAACTTCTTTTACCTAATCTCGTGATTACATACATTTGACAAAATACTTTCACAACATCTGGACTTTGTAACGCTACATGAAAATGGAATCATAAGCGAGAAATGAGGGTCATGGCAGAGAAATTAAGGAGTTTAATCTCTTTTGCACCGACCCAAAAAGTCTTCTGGACTCGCTCAGAGGACTGAAACTCAATAATTCGTCATGCAGGCAACATTCTTTATGCCGAGGATCAAAGGAACACTTAGGTTAAGGTATGACAACAGGAGATGGTCTGGCGCGTACAGACAAGTGATCCAAAAGATAGTCTGGAACCTAAAGACGAGTGGTTCAAAATATGGTCTGGAACCTACAGACAGTCATCCAAAAGATGGTTTGGAACCTAAAGACAAGTGGTCCAAGAAATGGTCTGGAACCTACAGACAGTCATCCAAAAGATGGTCTGGAACCTAAAGACAAGTGGTCCAAAAAATGGTCTGGAACCTAAAGAAAGTGGTCCAAAAATGGTCTGGAACCTACAGACAGTCATCCAAAAGATGGTCTGGAACCTAAAGACAAGTGGTCCAAGAAATGGTCTGGAACCTACAGACAAGTGATCCAAAAGACGGTGCGGAACCTACAGACAAGTGTGATCTTAGAGATGGCCTGGAACCTACAGACAAGTGATCCAAAAGATGGTCTGGAACCTACAGACAAGTGATCAAAGAGATGGTCAGGGACGTAATGACAAGTGATGCAACAGATGGTCTGGAACCTTCAAACAAGTATATCAAAAGATGGTCTGGAACCTACAGACATGTGATCCAAAAGATGGTCTGGAAGGTACCGACAAGTGGTCCAATAGATGGTCTGGGACCTGCCGACAGGGCCGTCCACAAGACTGCCTGGAACTGCCGAAAATGTTTTCGAAATAACGAAGCGTGTTTCGCCAGATCAATGTGCGAAACACGTGAATATTCGTGCGAGGCCTGACGCCCTCCTGTCTAGGCCTCTCTCCACCACGATAACTCGTCGCTCACAATCCCCGCCGCACGTCTCCCCCGACACCATTAATCCCTCTCCCTCCTTCACAGCTTCCACACCCCTTCTTGTTCTTATAAAACCCTCTAGCATGTTGTCGCTACATCTTCCTTAGTCCATCTGAATTCCTTTCCCTGGGCCCTACACTCCCTTCCTTGGGCCCCCTACACTATCGTCGTGTGTCCCTCTATATCATATCCTTGGTCCTTATGCATTCCTTCCTTGTTCCCTCTACACCCCTTTCCATAATCCCTCTACATCACCTTCCTTTCTCCTTCTACATACCTTTCCCTAATCCCTCTACATTCCCTTCATTAATCTCTCTACAAATCCTTCCTTAGTCCCTCGACACCCTCTTCCTTGGCCCCTATATATCCCCTTCATTCGTCCCTGTACATCCCATTTCTTGGTGCTTCTACCACACCCCAACCTTCCGTGGTTGTCTTACATCCCCTCCTCCCTTTGATCACCCTACGTCCCTGTTTTTGTAAACTATATCCACTTTTTCTCGTCCCGTAAGCCTCCTGAACTCGCTGTCTGCTCGCGCCGGCGGCCCCAGCCCCGGGTTGTGTGTGAGCCGCCGATGGCTCGGCAGTACGTCAAGCCACTTCCTGCTGTAAGCGAAGCACAATCATCCACCCCCATCCCTCTCGCTCGACTGACTCCCCACAGCCAGTAACCCGGAGGGCGACACACCATCGTAACTCACTACATCAAAGCAAAGTTCAGGCTACTGATGCCAAAGGAAGGAAAATTAACTAGTCAAGAATGATAAAAGCCGTGAAAGAAATATAATGCTGTAGTGGGAGGTGATCGACTCTGGGGGAGGAGTTGAAGTGGCCTCTTGTGGCCACCAGCCCAATCACCAACGTGGGCGAGCCTTCCCTGACCTAGCCTCCGTCCGCACCAACCACTCACCCATCTCACAGCAGAGTAGTCCCGCTCCATCACCAATATGTCTGCACCATAACGATTATGTTCCACTTGTCAAAATGATTAATGCATCACAATATGAACTGCCAAGCCATCTCTCATGTAGCAAATGAAGCCAAGAAAGTATGCATCTCTGCCGCAGTCGGGCGACATGTGAAATCACATACTCAGTGTCAACGTCATTTACACTTACACTAAGCAACGTTAAACAGTTTCTTGCCTTCATGTGCAAAACAACACTCAGTATAATAATTGCAATATAAGATGCTTACGATCTACACAGCACATCTTTCTTCGGTTATGTGCTCCCATGTTCTCGACTGATCTCACTGCACATCCGGCTATGCTCTCACTTGACAGCGACCTGACGTGGTGGCGAAATCAATCACAGGTCGTTGCACCTCGCCACCGCAGTTATCACGTTAAGCAACGACAGTAACGATTTGCGACTCCACCTGACCTTTCTTCGGTCCCTACGAATAGCGGTAATGAGTTTGGCAGTACATGCCTCATTGCATGGTTGACCTCACGGCTTCTTAAATACCTAGACATTACGCAAGGCAGTCATTCCAGTAGTCGACTTAACCTCAGACGACAAGCGCACCGCTGGTGCCTGCATACCTTTGGAGCTAGGTGGCTCCAACCCCTGGGGCTACCAAATCGTCAATATCAGCACACCGTGTGACTCCTGATTTATCACATTCATGTGTCCTTCATCTCACACGAACCCCTTCGGCAGAACTCGCTTGGAACACTGCCATCTACCTTTTCGAAGAGCAGCTTGAACTATGGTGCTTAAGGCCTCCTGGAGAACAAAGCACAATCGGTTACTGCCCAGTAACTCAGGACCGCAGCATGCGCCACCTCTTATTCCTTTAGGAGCTCCACGAGACCCGGCAGTCATGCACCTCTCGCCTGCCTCTCACCTCCAGCACTGCACCTTGGGAATCCTGCTTACATCATTTCGCCTTATCTTACCTGACCTCACCTTCTTACCTCCAGTAACATCGTGTTCCAGGCTAAGTCACCTTTGGGCTTTACCATATAAAGCACTGTGTTGTAGTTCATTGTGTCTCCCTACCCCTCTTTCAGTCTTCAACAATCTAACTTTTGTTAAATATTAAATGAACATCCCTTTAGTTGTAGGTTTCATTACGATTAGTTCTGTGGCTTATAACATTTCTGACCACGATACCGTCTGTGTGGAGCTGTTCACAGTGAGGACGACGACGCGGGACATCCCAGACTAGCCGCACCACAATGTATGTGTCAGGGACAAATCACAGCAGAGCTTCGGAGCCTCCCGGCAGGCCAAACACGCACCACCATTCCTACCGGCGCCATAGCCAGCCACATGTGTGGTGTATCTTCCCTGCACAATCAATATCCTAGGACACTCATAATGTGAGGTATGTCTTTATAGGACATACAATTTGCAACGTGTAAACCTGGGACACTCAGAATGTGCAGCATGGCTTCCTGGGACACTGAGAACGAATGGTGTATCTCCCTAGCAAACCAGGAATGTGGTGGATCTTAGCAGGGCTGTATGGTATGCCTCAACATGCCAAGTGGAATGTACGGTACATCTTCCCTAGACAGTAACAATATGGGATGTGTCTTCCCAATATACCAACAGTATAGGACTACGGATATAATACATGTCTTCCCAGTGTACAAAGAATACAAGATGTGTCTCTTGGTAAGATCTTAACAACACCGGGCGTGGCTTGGCAAGTCAACGAGTAAACGGTGTGTGTTCCCTGCAGTATTTCCAGTGTCCACTGTGGTGCCTGGTGGTCAAGCGTCGTTTCGTCGTGATCCTGAGGTTGAAAGCACTCCTTACGAGCCATGCTCTCTGCCACAGCCAGGAGCGTGGTGGAGGGCCCAGTGGTCACATGTTATGGTTAAGTCAACGGCCGGCCACCAAACATACTCAACATGTGCGCCAACACACATCCTCATCACGTCCACGACCACATATGCCGAGTTTTTTTTTTATGTTGCAGGCTCCAGTCACGGACAAAAGTCCACATCAAAGCAGGGCTCCTAACTGAAAAATAGAGAGAATCAAGAAACGGGAAGAAAAGACAGGGAAAGTATTTACGAAATTTTGAGGACGCGAAAGATCGGTCTTTTGAAATGAGCCACGTCATAGTTATTGGGAAAGACATGAGAGGGTAGAGAGTTCCAAAGCTTCGGCGTGTAGGGAAAGAAGCAGTTATCAAAACGGCCACACCCTTGAGTTGTCGATGGCCACACAATAATCATGTGACGCAGCAACTTGCCGAGTATTGCGTGGTCTAGCTAGTGGTGGAGGCACACAAGCAGCCACCTCTCAGGAGCAAAAGCCAAATAATACCTATAGAAGTGGGGAACTGAACCAACATTGCGGCGTAGCCAAGGGGGTCAAGTTTGGAAGTTAGCCTGGGACAGTTTATAAGTCGGACCGCTTTCGACTCAACCCTATCAAGTAAGGATGCAGAGCTACAGCCATCCCAGATGTGGGAGCAGTACTCCATGCAAGGACGAATCAATCCCTTGTATAAACGAAGCAACTGCTCAGAAGAGAAAAAGTTACGACATCTAAACAGGACACACAGTTTCTTAAGAGGCAGACTTAGCTGTTCCCATAATGTGGGGTTTCCAAGAAAAACTGGATGTTACAGTAATACCAAGTATGTTCATTGAATCATGAGGTGGAATTACAGAACCGTCAAAGGAGATAAGAGAGTTGTGAGGAGTTTTCGATAGAGAGATGGGTAAAAACTGGGTCTTGGAGGCATTAAACTTAACAAGATTTTGTGTACCCCACTGAGATATCCTGTCCTTGTCGTCACTGCTTAAGGTATCGGTGTCCATGAGAGAGAAATGGCTCTTCGATTAGAGTGATGATCGCTAAATCGATAACTGTTGGTAACTGAGTTACATAGATACACAGCCCACACAGACCCCCAAAGTCCTGGTGAGGTGGTCTGGCCTTCAACGCTACTGAAATAAGGGGCAGTGCCCTTAAAAGCAATAGTTGAGAAGGATTACTATATATATGAAGCCAACAAATCTTCATTATTTTACTACATGATCATTTACATGTACTGTGGCGTCTATTCACCCAGTCATTCTCCAGAAAGGCTAACAAGGCCTTTAATGACATGGAAGTGAAAATGTAAGTAATACATTATTCTATGACTCCCTTAATGTTGACCAAACATGAGAACGCAAGACAGAGCCAGTGTTGCACTCCGCGTCAGTCGCTACTCCTGAAGCTATATAAACCTCGTAACTTTCAGGTCTGTATTCAGCTGGAAATTGTGTCTTGTTTTCAAACAGACAGATGAGTAAGCTCCAAGTCCAAAGGATGCAAACGTGTGAGATTTGTTTACAAAACCTCTGGCCGTACACCTTTACATATCTTGATGTCCAAATACAACTACTACTACTATCACTACTACTAATACTACTATACGTAATGAAAATGATACTAATAACAGTAATTATGATAATAATGATAACAATGATGATAGCAATATAATAATAAGAATGAAATGATAATAATAATAATGATAGTAATGACGAATTAATGATAACAATAATAGTAATGATTATGATAATAATGATAATAATAATGATAATAATAATAATAATAATAATAATAATGATAATAATAATAATAATAATAATAATATTAATAATAATAATAATAATAATAATAATAATAATAATAACAGTAAATTACTGTTTGTGATAACAGTGATGATAAGGACAATTGATTACAATAATCATTTTATGGTACTGTCTATGATAATCATAGAAAGGAACAATAACAGTAATCCTATGATGATACATGCTAAAGAACATACAGAATTTGACTGAGGATGAGCAGAAGTGTGGGCAGCAAAAAAAGTTGTATGCAAACTAAATTCTCGTTAGAAATAGAATAAGATATCATGCAATGCTGTAAAGTTGTCGCAATCATTAGATAACTGTAATATCTGCCAACTTTGCATGCCGGTCGACGACGGCATAACATTAAGCTCCGCCTAAACAGTTCAGTGATATTTGTCAAAAACTGGCATACTTTGACGCAAGAACTAAGCACACACAACCAAGATATTCTGAGAAATGAAAAGATTAAGGTTGGATTTTTTTTTTTTTTTTTTTTTTTTTTTACGTTGGAGGCTCCAGTCACAAAAGATCCACATCAAGGTCGGGCCTTAACTGAAATATTGAGAGGTTAATGAAAGGTAGACATTAGAAACAAGGAAAGGTATTTACGAATTTTGGAGGAAGTAAAAGACCTGTCTTAAAATGTGCTAGGTCATGGCTCTGGAAAAGACATAAAAGAGACAAAGAGTTCCAAAGCTTCGAGGAGTAGGAAACGGCCCGCCCTTAAGTTGCCAAACGCCAACTGCCTCACGGTAATCATGTGACGCAGCAGCTTGCCGAGTATCGCGTGGTCTAGCTAGTGGTGGGAACATACAAGCAGCTAGCTCTCGGGAACAGAAACCAAAGTAATAACTACAGAAGTGGGAAAGTGAACTAACATTGCGGCGTTGGGCAAGCGGGTCAAGTTTTGAAGTTAGCCTGGGAGAGCTGATAAATCGGACCGCTTTCGACTCAACTACGTCCACTAAGGATGAAGAGCTAGAACTACCCCATATGTGAGAGCAGTACTCCATACAAGGACGGGACAGTCCTTTATGTAAACGGAGAAGTTGTTCGGAAGATAAGAAATTTCGACATCTAAAGAGGACTCCCAGTTTCTTAGAGGCAGGCTTAGCTATTTCCGTAACATGGGGATTTCGAAGATAGAGTGGATGTTACAGTAATAACAAGAATGTTCACTGAGTCAAGAGGTGGAATTACAGAACCGTTGAGAGAGAGAGAAACTTGTGAGGAATTGTCGATAGAGAGATGGGCTGAAGCTAGGTCTTAGGGGTATTAAACTTAACCAGATCCCGTCTTCCCCACTATGTTATCCTGTCTAAATTTGAGTTCATTTAGAAAGTTGTACCGAGACAAGATGCAGATCGAGTGAGAGAAGAAAGAGCAAAATTGAAGGATGTGGAGGAATACTTTGTTGAGTCGTCAGGGTATGAGTAATAAAGGCATTTGGTTATTAGTACAAAATTGGAAATCGTTGGCAGAAAAAAAAAAGAAGAGAAAAGTGTAGGAGACAAAACAGAGCCGTGAAGGACACTGTTGTTGGTGGAGAAAGGAAGAGAGATCGTCCAGACAGAAAGCTAGATATGACGGAGCAAAGAGAGGGAGGGTAGCCAAAAGGGAGAAGCTTAAGAGATAAGACCCCGATGCCACACGCTGTCAAAAACTCTGGATATATCAAGGACCACCACACAGGATTCACCAAAATCTGTCAGGGATGATGACCAGACGTTAGTAAGAAAGGAAAGAATATCATCAGTAGATGTCGCCTTAAGGTACCATACTGGTGATCAGAGGTTCAAGATGTTTGAGGATATGGGAACTGAGGAGGGATTCGAAGACATTGGAAATAGTAAATGACAAATCAGGAGGACGATATAGTTGGAGGGATTAGAACGGTCACCCTTCTTAGGGATGGGATGTACCTACACATATCACATGCTTCCAAGAGGAAGGAAAAGTTTTGGTTTTTAAATAGAAACGGAACATAAGAGCAAGCACAGGTGCAAGGTCGGAGGCACACTCTTTCAGTAAACGGGGATGGATGATATCAAGACCATCAGCCCTGCTTGTGTCCAGAGGGAGAAGCGCTTTTCTGACAATCCCCCCCAAAAAAAAAAATACGGGAAGAGGCATAGGATTAGTAAGAGGAGCATCAAGGGGTGAGGGAATGTTAGATTCATCCAAGGAAGAGTTAAAGGGGAAACTAACAACACTGAGTTGCCAGTAAAGGTAATTTGAGGATAAAGACAGAGTGTAAAAGATTGTGTAAGGCGTGTATGTGCAATTACATTTTGTACTTACTGTTTGTATGTTCTATGTTATCTAATCTCTTAGTCTTGCATTCATGTACCATGCCCATACTCTTACGTAAATATACACTGCATATTCATAACTGATCATTTCCCATGTTAGCGAGGTAGCTCTAGGAACAGACAAAGAAAGGCAGCACTGCTCACATCCATCCATTCTCTAGTTGCCATGTGTAATGCACTGAAAACGACAGCTCCCTATCCACATCCAGGCTCCACATACCTTTGCATGGTTTACCCCAGACGCTTCACATGCCCTGGATCAGTATACCACATCGTTTCAATTTACCCTATTCCGTGCACGTCTTTCACCCTCCTGTAAGTTCAGGCCCCGATCACAACACTTTTTTCACTCCATCCTTCCAATTCTAATTTGGTCTCCCCGTTCTTCTTGTTCCCTCCTCTTCTGACACATACGTATATCCTCTTTGCCAACCTTTACTTACTCATTTTCTCCATATGTCCAAACCATTTCAACACACCCTCTTCTGCTCTCTCAACCACACTCATTTTACTCCCACACATCTCTCTTACCCTTTCATTACTTACTTAGTCAAACAACCGCAATCCACATATTGTCATTTACAACACATCCACCCTCCTCCGCCCTGCCTTATCTATAGCCCATGCCTCGCATCCCTATGATATTGCTTTTCCTTCAAATATACGCATTTTTGCCCTCCTAGATAACGTTCGCTCTTTCCACACATTCTTCAACGCTCCCATAAACTGGAGCGGGAGATGCCGTTAAAACTGATACATTTATGAGAGAGCAGTCAGACAAACGAATTGGGGTCGAGATAATATTGCTACAGCGCAGAGGATTAGAGGTGAAAAATAGATCGAGTTTATTTGGAAAGTAGTCACAGCGGTCAGGAATATGGGTAGGGTGGGTGATGATTTCTTCATTCTTCAGCGCTCCAGAACCTTCGCCCCCTTCCCCATCCTTTGACTCACTTCCCCTTCCATGATTCTATCCGCTGCCGTGTCCATTACCAGGTATCTAAGATACTTTACTTCCTCCAATCTTTGTCAATTCAAACTCAAATCCCCAAGAAGGTTGTCCCTCATCCTTGCTAAGCTTAATAACCTTGTTTTTGTTCTTATTTACTCTCAACTTTCTCCTTTCACATATTCTTCAAACTCAGTCACCAACCTCTGAAGTTGCTCACATGTTGTTGATGGATCAAAGTTCTGTCCTGTCTCCTACACTTTTTCTCCTTTTTTCAACGATTTCCTCTCCTCCACAAATAATTCAATGCACTTATACGCTGACGACTCACCACTGCATTCATCCGCATCCTTCAATTCTGCTCCCTCTTCTCGCACTCCTTCTGCATCTCGTCTTCACACAGCTTCCTCAATAAACTCAGACTTAGACAAGATATCTCAGAGGGGTACAAAAAATCTAGTTGATTAATGCCTCCATATCCAGTTTCTACCCATCTCTCTATCAAAAACTCCTGACAACACTCGTATCTCCTTTGACGGTTCTGCAATTTCACCTCTTAAATCACTGAACATACTTAGTATAACTGTAACATCCACTCTTTCTTGAAAACCCCATATTATGGTAATAGCTATGTCTGCCTCTAAGAAACTGAGTGTCCTGTTTAGATGTCGAAACTTCTCTTCTGAACAGTTGTTTCGTTTATACAAGGGATTGATTCGTCCTTATATGGGGTATACTGCTCTCACATTTGGGATGGTTCTAGCTCTGTTTCCTTACTTGATAGAGTTGAGGAGATAGCGGCCTGACTTATAAACTGTCCCAGGCTAACTTCCAAGCTTGACACCCTTGCCCTGCTTCGCAATGTTGTTTCACTTTCCCTCTTCTATAGGTATTACTTTGGCTTTTGCTCCCGAGAGCTGGCTGCTTGTGTGCCCTTACCACTAGCTAGACCACGTAATACTCGGCAAGCTGCTGCGTCACATCTTTATTGTGTGGCCATCGGCAACTCAAGGGTGTGCCGTTTTTATAACTGCTTCTTTCCCTACACTCGAAGCTTTGGAACTCTCTACCTTCTCATGTCTTTCCCAATAACTATGACCTTGCTCATTTCAAAAGATAGGTCTTTCACTTTCTCAAAAATTTGTAAATACTTTCCCTGTCTTTTCTTTTTCCGTTTCTTAAATATCTCTATATTTCAATTAGGGCCCGGCCTTGATGTAGACTTTTGTCCGTGACTGGAACCTTCAACAATAAAAAAGAAATAAATCTGCTACCAGCGCTGTATCATCAGCAAACGACAACTGACTTGCTTCCCAGGCCCTCTTATCTCCAACAGACTGCATACTCACCCCTCTCTCCAAGACTCTCGCATTTACATCCCTCACCACCCCATCTATAGACAAACTGAACAACCATGGTGACATCACACAACGCTGCCGCAGACTAAGCTTCACTTGGAACCATTTACTCTCTTCTCTTCCTACTCGTACAAATGCCTTACGCCCTTCATAAAAATTTTTTTTACTAATTTTAGCAGGTATTCTCCCTCACCATATATTCTTAGAACCTTCCACAGATCCTTAAATGTCACATACAAATCCATCTGTGTTTCAAAGTATCTCTGATGCACATCCTTTAAAGCATACACCTGATCCACACATCCTCCACCACTTCTGAAACCACACTGCTCCTCCCCAGTCTGATGCTCCGTACATGCCTACCCTCTCTCAGTCTCTACTCTTCCACACAACTTCTAAGGTATACTCTATAAACATATACGTAGCTTGAGCACTCTCCTTTATCCCCCCCGTGCCTTTATACAGTTGCACTATACATGTATTCCGCCAAACCTTAGTCACCTCACCACGATCCATATACACTGAATCCCTACAAACCAATCAATAACAAAGTCAACTCCTTTCTCAATAAATTCAACTGCAATACCATCCACTCAACCCGCCTTTCCACATTTCATCCAACGTAGGGCTATCACCACTTCTTCCTTCTTCACCAAACCGCTCTCCCTAACTCTCTCACTTTGCTTACCACTCCGACCCAAATACCCTATATCTGCCAATTCATCATCAAAAGCATTTAACATTCGTTCAAAATACTCACTCCATCTCTTCCTCACTTCATCACTTCTTGTTATCGCTTCTCTCTCTCTCTCTCTCTCTCTCTCTCTCTCTCTCTCTCTCTCTCTCTCTCTCTCTCTCTCTCCCTTCACCGATATTTCTATTTGTTCTCTTGTTTTTCGCTCATTATTTACTTTCTTCCGAAATATCTTATTCTCTGTCAGGTGTATTGATACTCGCTCACCCCAAATCTCATTTGCCCTCTTCTTCAACCCCGTGCATCTTCTTAATCTCTTACCGCTTTCCCTTAAATATTCAGCAATCATTTTCACTCCTTCCCTGTAAGCACTGCCTAAACGCCTCTCTTTTCTCCTTCACTAGCAACTTCTTCATCCCACTACTCACTATCCTTTTCGATCTGCCCACTTTCCACCTTTCGTATGCTACGTGCATCTGCAAATGCCAACACTGCTTCCCTAATACCTCCCATTCTTCATCCACTCCCCTTGCTTCATTTACTCTCACCTTTTGCCATTCTACACTCAGTCTCTCCTGGTATTTCTTCACACAAGTCTCTTTTTCAGGCTTATTTACTCTCACTACTCTCTTTCCCCGACATTGTTTCCTCTTTTCCGAAAACCTTTACAAATCTTCACCATTGCCTCCACAAGATAGTGATCAGACATCCCACCAGCTGCCCTTCCCAGCACATTTACATCAAAAAGTCTCTTTTTTTACACGCCTATCAATTACTATGTAATCTAATAATGCCTGCTGACAATATCTCCTACTCACATACGTATACTTATGTATGTCCTTACGCAGTATATACGTGTATATATACCATAAAAGTCGAGGAACTAATTTGGAAATGTTGTATAAAAGACTGAGCGCTTGATGATTTCACCACTGAAAGTACCTGAAGCACACACACACACACACACACACACACATACATACATACATACATAC
>JAYMFT010040825.1:0-15613 GCA_038088735.1 Panulirus argus | reverse complement strand
CCAATACTGCCCGTTGACCATCTCTTCTACTCACATAAGTATACTTGTGAATATCCCTCTTTTTAAACCAGGTATTCGTATATATATATACGAACTCTAGAAAACAAGAAAGAAAATTCCCACCTCCCACAACACACAGTTTCTTATTCCCTTCAAACTTCAACCAACGGACCTTCCACCAGGCAACATACAAACATGCTCATGAGCGACTAATCAAAACTTACCCACAAACCGACCATACCCCTAAACAGGAGTCATGGAAAACCTGCACAAACTCCAACCTGAAACAACTGCTGACCCATCCTTCACTCCCAGTGACATCCAGGTGGTTACTGAAACTCTAAAGAACTCACCTGAAACTAGCACTGGCACCATATCACACTTCCAGTATAAAACACTTCGGCCTGACTGTAATCCTAGTACTCTGAGGTGTCTTCAGCCACTCCTGAGTGCACAACGAAATCCCAAATTCTAGAAACCTGCGAACATAGTACCCTCTAAACCCCATCCCCTCCTTCCCTCTACTGTCCTATATCACTACTGTCGTCATCATCCAATCTCCTAAAACTGGTCCACAAAAGTTTCCCTCAACCATAACCCACCTTCCGCACGGTACCAGTGGCAATATATATCAACAAAGCCTATGACGCATCTTTACACAAAAGGTACTTGACACAGCCCCTCCGCAAAAATGACAAAAAGTGACTAGATTCATGCTCGCCACCAACAGAGGCTGCACCTCCAAAACTCCTAAACTCTGCAACTTAGGCACCCCAGGAAGTAGTTCTTTCTCAACCCTCTTCAGCCTCCTCCAACACGACCTACCACTACCTCCTGCATATCATTGTGTCAAAGTCCTCTTATACATAATGACCACAATCGCACTACACCATGACTACACCACTCAAGAAGCAATATACAGTTAAAAAACAGGATTGTCAAAAAGAGAGTGTCTGCATCCCCCAAAGAAATTCACCTTGACCCTCTTGACCCCATATAGACATGATTCCCAACTGCCTATCCTAAATCCCACCCTTGAATGGTCAACCACTTCCACCCAACAGACTCCAATCATGTTGTGTACCGCATATGACAAACACGAGACATTTACTACCAACATCACCAATATCAACACAAAGGCTATAAACAAACTTAAATGCCCTCAAAACACTCACTAGCACAAGCTTTAAACAGGATAGAAAATCCTTTAGTATCCTCTACAAACAAGTCATCCACTCCACCCTAAACCGCGCCTCACCTGCTTCGGCGTTCACCTTATTAAAAAGCAGACATGACAGGACTACACATATCACCGGTGGCGCTATACCGTCCACCTCATTTCTTTTGGCACACACGACCCTGCTGGACTTACCGAGGAACCCATGGTGGCGAGGGCCTCGTGGGCGCGTTCCACCCTACTGGGCTTGATGGAGGTGGCGAAGGAGTGGGTGACGTGGCTGCAGAACTCTACCGAGATCCCCGCCGCCTGCAGGAGAAGGAAAGAGAAACAGACAAGCATTAGGATCTTGGTAACCTATCCTGTCATTGCACGTCCCCTCTTCATCTGGTTCTTTGCACCGAATCCATCTGGTTAGAATCATACCTACGACGGGTCATACATCCAAACTCTCGTTATTCATCTTTCTTATTATATTACTTTGCTGTTCATTTTCTTTTTCATCATACTGACTCATGACATTGATTATATTACATTATAATTTGCTCAGTGAAATATAATTCATTGTATTCACAGCTCACTATGTCTTACTTTATCTTGACACTGTTTCCTTCGACAGTTTACATTTTTTCAAATTAACACCGAATTCTGGCTTCACTGCAGCATATCAAGGGAAACATTACCACGGTTATGGAGCTCCCCACATCACCCCCGATACATGTACAGTGTCCCCAGAACACATGAGTAATGGGAATCGAACCCACATGATCATGACCAGAGACTTACCATCACCAGGTTGACCAAAGACACGGCGTTGAGGGAGATGTTCCACCAATACATCATCCCCATCATGTCCACGACGATCATGCAGATGGTGGTCAAGATGATGAGGGAGGAGATGAAGTCAAAGGTCAGGAGTAGGGTCACGGCGAAGATGGTACCCACGGATATGCCCAGGCTGATCCCCGTGTCGCTCCACATCGTCAGGTACTGCTCGTAGAAGACGTAGAAGATGCTGTGGCAGAGGGTTGATAAATGTGAGATGAGTGGTGGCAGCCGAGGGTCAATATAGTACTGCTCAGTGGACTGTGTGACGTCTGTTTTCAAGAAAGGTCTGTTTAGTGAGTGGCAATGGTCAGTTTGTCTTGTTGTTAGAGGAGACCGTATGATGTATACAGCAGTAGCAAGTTTATCTTTTGTTAGAGCCAACTGATGATAAATGGGGTATGAGGTAAGTGATCAATTTGTTAAGCATTAGAATTAGATGGTTCGTTGCCTTCCTTAGTGCTAGTGGTTGGTGTCAGGTCACTGCTTGTGCAAAGTAAAATTCATTAGGGATGGTTAGCGTTAGTTAGTCAGCTGTAGTAACTAAGTGTTAGATAAACCAATATTGTTAAGTGTCATCGCCCTGCCGCCCGCAACAGACATACATGGCTGACGTCAGTGGAAATATTGACTCACACTCTATTTCTTCCCTGTTTTGGTGCTCACTCTCTCTCTCTCTCTCTCTCTCTCTAATAGTATCACTTCAGATTGCTTTCTGAAGGTTTACAGTAGAAACCACATCATTTAGTCCCATGTGCACGAACCTGTATGGAAACATTCTAATGTCCTTGGAATAATTGGATTTCTGTCGAAGGTATTCTGTCATGTGCTCCGAGAGCTTGTAGGTCCAGTCCAAGGCGCCCGTGAAGTCGTCCGATGTCCTAAGAATACTGTGGTAGGCCATGTAGTTGGTGGCTCCAACGTAGGAATCGTTTCCATCTCTCACAACATTGACTGCACCGCCATAAGATGGGTGGCCAGCGGAGGGGCAACTCATGCCGTGCGGGTTGTCGGAGAGGAAATCCTCCAGATGTTCCATGAACATGTTCGGCTTTATCCTCTGGTTGACGAAGTCGTCCGCTTCGAAGCAGGTGTGCTTGCCCATAGGATCGAACTGAGCTGTACGGGAGATACAAGCACGTCTCACAATGGCATGAAGACTGCGGTGTTTGCCATACTTCTTAGCCATACAGGGAAGGTAGGATTGGGGCGTCCACAGGTCCTGTGCTGGGGATAACTACATCCATGTGTCACGATATCGTGCTGGGGTATCACTACATACATGTGTCAGGGTGCTGTGCTGGGGTTCATGACATACAGGTGACAGGGTACTGACTAGTGACTGTCTAGGGTAATAAGTGTAAGGTAATAGGTCTAGAGTACTGAATCTAGGGCAGTATGAAGAAAGTTTTAGATTCCAGGCAGTAGGTTTATCTTACAAATAGGCTGAAAGTGTGTTGTTCTGCACCCAACGTAAGGGAAGTGTAGTCCTCGAACTGTAACTTACCTCAGCTTTGTCGTCTCTGCGTGACCTACCAGCTGACCTGTTGGCAGATGTACATGACTTTGTAATTACCTATTTGTCCGGTATTGGGAGGGTGCTCTTCACTCGTAGGGCTTCATCACTTAAATATTCTCTATCACACTTTTTAGACATTTGAATCCCATCCATATTCAAAATTTCATTACTCATCTTACTCGATTCATCTACTGCTATGATGCTATAAAAGTACCTCTTTGCATCTTTTCTAGTAAGTATTTTTTTCATTTCATCTTGCGTCTTTCGATTATTTTACATTTGCAGCTTTCAAAAACGTCATAAAACTGGTTTAAACGCTTAAAAAATTGTGATAAAGACACCAGTTACTCGTCTCTCTTCAATGATGGACGTACTTGTGGCCTCTCACCTCTTATCTTAACTTATTTAATCTAATTCTGGCACTATCTTTGCTGCCCTTCTCTGGACCTTCCCCATCATTTCTTTGTGCGTCTTTAAGGGGCCGCGATCAAACCGGTGAGGCATACTGTACTTTTGACCCAATGTAGCATGCGAACAGTTTGATTAATACCTTATCCATGTGTCTGAATGCGATTCTAATATTTGCAAGGTGACATTTTTCTCCTTTTAATTCTCTTAAGGTGAGTGAGGCTATGGCGACAGGCTAAGGATGATATTAACTCTAAAGTCTCTCTCTCAAGTAGAATTATGAAGCCTATTTCCTGTGTGTGTGTGTGTGTTAAATGTTCAGCCGTATGTGAATTACCTGAGCTGTTAATGAAATTGCCAACATCGTCAGTCCTACAGCATGCACCATATGTCCAGCTAGAACCCACGCTGTCGTGTAGCCAGTTGAAGTACGGCCCCAGCCACGACATGGCCCCCGAGGCGAGGTAAGTCCTGGAAGGAAAGGCAGTGGGTCGGTATTACTGCCAAGGGAAGTGCCAAGAAGGCAGGGCTTGTGGTGGGGACAGAGAACAGGAGGATGTTTGGTCGCAGGTTTTACCACCGGCGAGGCTGGAAGGAGAGGTTGATGCTGGAATCGGAGAATGTACCACCGGAGAGGCTGGGAGGACAGGTAGATGCTGAGGCTAAAGACTGCATTAAAGAGTAGGGTGGATACACATGCCTTGTAATACCAACACATGACCAGACTCCAGTTAGTGACCTGTGAACAGCATTTACATAACTACTGTTATATAAACGTGGTAAAGTAATTAGTGACTGATCTCGTGCCTTAACACCAACGTTATAGTCAACATATAACCCACAAAATCGGACTTTGGACGTACTCTTCTGGCTTGAGTGATGACATGAAAATCTGCTGCATTATAGAGTCGTCGTAACAGCCGGACACCTGACAAACCAAGTTCTGCTCGTGGTAGTCGCTGAAGTTGAAGCCTTCCGTCATCACGAAGTACACGGGAGGGCCCACCGACAGGTAATCGTTCAGGTACTGCCCAGAGAAGGGGACAGAGGAGAGGTGGTAATTAGCTACGAAAATGGCGGTATGCCCCGCGAAAGTACTCGTTTGGGTACTGTCTGGGGTGGGTGGGGGGGAGTTAAGTACGAAATTATATACCATAGTAGAGGTATACTCGCATGCAAAGGCCACAGACAGTGGTATGAGACTTGAAGTGGATGGAATGAAGGGAGACTTCGTTTCACTAGCCTCCCCAGGAGCGGCTTTGACAATATCACGTCCTCTCACTTCACTGCTCAACACTTCAGATATTCGCCATATGTTTCACTCACTGCTTTCAACATTCTACCAGTCGCTCCCCTCCCTCTCTCCACCACTCCCTACCTTCATATCCAGCACTCCTCACCCTCTCTCCACCACTCCCTACCCTCACTTCCATCACCCACACTCTCTACACCTCCATTCTCTCTAACTCCTCGCTTCATCGCTCTTCATTTTCATTCTTCCTCACTCCCACCTATCGTTCTCCATCATTCGTCAGACTCACTTTCCACCACTCGGGATCCTTACCATAACTTTCTAACCTTACTTTCTATCAATTCCCAAACCATCCCCACTTTCCACGAATTCCCATCCTTACTCTCGTAAAGCACTTCCCACCTCACGTGCACCTCCCGCTATTCTCCAATCTACCTTCACTTTTCATCAGTCCCCACACCACCCTTACTCTCTACCACACCCCACTATATCCTCACTCTCTACCACTCCCCACCCCGCCATCACTCTCCACTCCACCCTCATTCTTCACCAGTCCCAACCTCATATTCACTTCTAAGCATTTTTCACCCCACCTTACTTTCCACCATTCCCCAACCCGCCATTATTCTCCATCCCCACTCTATCTCCCTACCCCTACGTAGTCTCACTCTTCACCCTCAATCTCTCCAACATCCCACACCTCAGCAGCATTCCCTAATGCTCACCCCTAAAGAGTGCAATCCTCACCTTGAAGTACTTGAGGACGAAAGAGTCTTGAGGCATGGAGAGGTCCTGCTCGAGGCCAATGGACAGCCTGGGGGTGACGGCCAGGGAGGCGCAGGACACTCCCAGGAACAATAGACACACCAGCACCCGCACTACGTCCTGCAGGAGTGAAGGCGTCAGTCTACTGGAGGAGAAGGAATCATTTCTACTAATTGATGGCATACCTTCTCTCTGCCTTTCTCTCTCTGTAAACTCTGATTATCACTTTTTCTACGAAATGCATCAACCCACAAAACCTATTTCTCTTTTTCTTTTCTACGGAATGCATCAACCCCTAAAATCAACACCCTCCCATTATCCCTGCTACAGTGATGAAGAATTCCTCCATACACCTTCCCCTTCGAGGTAAACAAACTGGCAGCGCCACCAGGCAGTAGCGGCGACTCGCCACACTAAGAGAACAAACCTGCAGGAGGAAGGGAGCGTAAATATACTGGAAAATGTTGTAGCAGACGGAAGAGTCCTTCCTGTCTGCGGACTTCTTGCTGCCCTTGACGCAGCACAGGATTTCCCAGCGGTTGTTCTGTTGGCGAGGGAGGCAGAGGTAGGAAAAGGTTTACTGCAATAAGGAACTTAAAATTATACAGTGTAAAGCTCTACGTTCTATGACAGGAAGGATAGAAGTTATCGGTAATGTTGGAGAAAAAAAATAATACCAGATTGTTGAAAAATATGCATGTTATTCAGATAAATCATCAAAGTCAACTGATCAAGCTGGAAGATGCCGAAGCTGGGAAAAATTACTAAAACAAAGCCATTTGTCATAACAACAAAAATGGATGTCGCCTGCCCCTCCCGAACCCATGATATGATCTAAGAGGCTCACATACTGAGAGGGAGTCGGCCTGTAACCCCAAAAGTCAACATAGGTCATGAACTGTCAAGCTTATGATATGTCAAGACGCACAGTGAATTCTTGTGTGCGTGGCAGGGCACCCGTCCACACCCGTCGGGGTCAGACCACCCCGTTCTGACAGTAAGCATAACACCTGAACTAAATGGTCTGTTTCCCTCCATGTTCCCTACAGTCGTCGTCTTTTGAACACACGATAGTCAGCAGAACCAAAAGTTGGCTGTGTGACCTCACCTCGACCCTCTTTGCGTCGAGTGCCATGAGGGCGACGAAGCAAGTCATCTGCAGGAAGAAATCGATGACGAGCGCGAGGGCGGCATACAGGGCGAAGGCGTTCACGGCCGGCATGTCCGACAGGGCGCCTGTGACAACGAGAAACAGTCATGAACACCAGTTCTGCTGAACCTGGTCAGGTCCTGTAAAGAGCGTACGGCTGCTCATGAAATACGCATCAAATTTCGCCCAACAAGCGCAGCCGGAAAAGAATAAGAAAAAATTGGTAGTCTACATTTTTGTGACGCCTAGTCATCACCTGTAACAGAGAGAGCAAATAACCTGAAGTGGTTCTTCTAAAGGTAATATTCCAAGGAAAGGTTTATTCTAAATCGCAACTCCTGGATGCATGGGTTGTCTTTATGAATTATTACATAAATATGTTTCAGTTTCAGCTGTAAGAAGAAACAGGTTTCATTGTCATGATCATCTGTATCATATCTGACGAGGTCTCACTACATCCCGAAAAACCTAAGGTTATGACAAACTTACTAGAGCTTTACACCTCACTTTGAGCTAGAGTCATGGGTTTCCCCACCATTCATCTTCTTAAACCTGTTATAAGACTTAGTGCCAGACCATTTTTGAGGGCTACTTCTCCCGAGCCAACTCCCAGACGTCTCAGACACGCTCCTCCCATGCCATTAGCAGCTTGTCTCTCAGAATGTCCCGTCTCAGGCCACCCATCCGATCGTTTCTAAGGTTGTCCTCCAGACTTGACCGTAAGAGCCGCCTCTTCCATGACGTCTTTCTCGACCTGTCTTGGAAATGTGCTCTTTTACAAGCACCCCTCCTCATCTGTTTTTAACAGCAGCCACTCGTAATATGGCCTTCCTTGCCAACGGTTGAAAAATTCCCCTCTTGACCTGCTTATGAGAACCATCCATCCCACGCTGCCCCTTTCGTTCTGCCGCCGAAAAGAATCTTTCTTGACCTAATTCCGAGAGCCGCTCCTTCCAAACTTCCCTTCCCGACTTGCCCATAGAACTAATCCATCCTAGCACACACACACACACACACACACACCGACCAGATTCAAGGAGCTGCCCTTCCCAAGCCGCCTTGTCCTAACCAATCTCGAGAGCCACTTCTAAGGTGTCCCTCTGAACCATCCTCTGAAATCTACCCCTCCTCGAGCTACCTCTCCCAAGTTCCCCCCGTCTCAGTCAACCCTTGTACGTACCTCTTCACTGTTGCCACCTACCGATCTGCTTCTGAGAGTCACTATTTCCGGGCCGCCCTTCCCTTAAGACCTACCTGCCCTAGGCTGCTCCATCCAAGCCTTTCCTTGGATCCAAATTTCTGAAATGACCCCACTTGATCTGACAACCGCCCCTGGGGGTCATCCCTCTAGCTATCCTTCTCAAACTTCCTCAGAAGCCCCTCTTCCCCACCACACCAGCCCTTCTCAAGCCTTCCAGGAGTACCATCACCCACCGAGGAAGAAGCAGAGGGCCTCAGCCGTAGTGGAGAGCAGCATGGAGGGGGCCACCTTGCCCACTACCCGTCCCAGGTGAGACTCGACGCTTTCGTCCACCTTCCTGGGCTCCCGCTGCCACGTCTGGACCAGGATGAAGATATTGTCCACGCCCACCGCTAACACCAAGAACGGGATCACCTGTATGGAATAGCCTGCCTTTGAAGACTTCACGCTTGTAGTATAAACTGAATGACCATATTGTCTTTCCTTACAGAACAAGCAGTCCATCAAAAATTACAGGTAAAAGATAAATTTTGTATATAAACGAACAATTAACCGGGAAATCCAAAGATGAAAGACTGGCTTCAATCTGTAACCCTCTCCTCGTTACACACAAAATGTTATCAAACAGACACACGCTATACATATATATATATATATATATATATATATATATATATATATATATATACCATTGATCTATTATACTTGATCGCCGTTTCCCGCGTTAGCGAGGAAGCGCCAGGAAACAGACGAAGAAAGACCCACGTATTTCTGATCATCAGCCCTTTTTGAGCACAGAGCTCCCCAGACTCTTCATCATTTCCCCATCATCCCATGCTCCCCAGTTATACCTCAACTGCCACATTATTCGTTTTTGCATTTAAATTACCTGTCATTAACACAATCTCTTGCATCAAAACTTCTGACATACACACTCAGCTGCTCCTAAAACACGCCCTCTTCATCACTTTTCATGGCAAGGTTTATAAGCACTAATAGTTGCCCATCTCTTGTATTCCGCTTTCATTTTCACACACGTCAGTCTGGAGCTCAAATCCTTGCACTCTTTTTCACACATTCTCACAGCCCTTGCTTCAGCAGCAGTGCTACCTGTTCCTTAGTTCTCGCCCTCACCCTCAAACGAACTCCTGACTTTTTCTCTAATGCATTTCCAGGCCGTTCTCCGCTCTTACCCTCGTGTTTTGTTTTCTTACAGATCTAGAAAGTCCAAGTTCCTTTCTTCAAACAAACTACCTGTCTCTCCTTTCTTCTCATCTTGGCTACACCCACACACATTCAGACATCCCAGTCTGTACCATTGAGGAGGATGAACACTTCCTGCTTGGCTCCTTCTTCTGTTCCATCTTTTAAAAACTGAAATACAAGAAGGTTTCTAACCCCTCACTCCTGCCCCTCTAAGTTCTTTTCTATGACACACAGGGAATACATGGGTAGAATTCTTTCTCCCCTAACCCACGGGATAGAGGAGTGAGTGTGTGTGTGTGTGTGTTGAATTACATATATCTAATGTACGGGGGGGGGGGCAGTCTTATACTCGTGAGGCCCTATTTCTTTAATATGTGTATATGCCCAAATATCATACAATTTCTTTTAACTTCAGTACCCTGACCCCAGTTACTATTTCCTCATTCAACTTAAGCTAGTGTTGTGCGTCATTTAGTGTAAACGTTGTTTCGATAAAGCATTCTTCTCTGCGAGACGTTTGATCCCATGGAAAAGATTAGTCAACAGGCAGGACGCTGTGGGGGCTGACCTCAATGACCAGCAGAGTAGCGGCGACCCCGACGTAACCGTAGAAGCCGAGGGAGGAGAACACTGCCAGCATCACGAGGCTCACCCCGCCAAGCGCCAGCGTCATCTTGCTCTCGATCTGTAAGAAAACTTATATGGTTTACAGAGGTGAATTTTAAGGGGCAATTTACAAAAGTCATTTAAAATCATTTGCAGCTTTGACAGTCCTGATCCAAGCAGCTATCTGATGTTACCTCACTGGCAATATATGAATGAAGGAAGCTACTTTTTCTTCAGTCGTTAACGTATGGAACGATTCACAAATAAGAGTAGTTGAGAGGGACACTATATAAATACGTTGGAAAATAAACAAAACAAATACCTCAATTCAAACCGACGACGGACGTCACGTCTCCTCAAGTAATCTACTGGATGTTCTATCCTCTCCACGATAAGCTCGATGTTCCCGATCTCTTACCTACTACAGACAACCTCTAAAGCATCCACGAGTCTGTTGCTGCTTCCAGTCCCTTGTTAAGTCTGCTAAGGAGTCCGTCTCTTCAAGGGCCACGGGCCAGAAGCCTTCAGTAGCGCTAGTCCCTTTGGTGGCCCAGAAGTCGGTAGTTTTCTGAGGTACCGCTCCAGAGTATGAGAACTTCAGAAATCTGAGTCTAAATATAAGATACAGCACCTCTGGAGAGTTGAGCAACGGGTTTACAGAGGTCGCTATTTGCCAGTAGAGTCGTGCTTCGCGAGATCTTCCTCGCCTCTCTTGCCTTCTTTTGAAGTCGAGGCGAGTTCACATTCTCCTTCGGCACACGTGTTTCGATCAGTAGTAGAGATGAATTCCGTCGTGCTAAAACGATGCGCGATGGTATTCTATTTGAGTCGTCTGTCTGTCTGTCCTTATGGATACGTGATACACAAAGTGCGGGTTCTGCGTTACACAACACACGAACACTGATACATAAAACGTAGGTATTGGCCACTTACCAGCAGCCTCCGACATTCGTGAGAGATATTGCCGAGGGCGATGGTGATGTAGGCGAACATGATGACGTAGCTGATGAGGATGGTGAGTACGTCGTTGGAACTTTCCCTCACCAACTCATCTTCAATCCCGCGCTCAGCATTGTAGGCGATATCCATGTGCTTCATGATCTCCTCATCATGAGTCACGTTCTTCATGAACTCCAGGAACCTGTTGAGGCGAGAAATTATGAGAAGCTTATTATTCTTCAGCTTTATGAAAGAACTTCTTCTGGTCAAATCATAAGGAAGACCATTGACTGAGAAAGAAAATGGCGCCTCTCTCGCAATGCAAGAATGATGTACTGTGTTGAGTGTGAAGAAAACGATGAATTAGTGATCGAAAAAAAATATTTGTGACAAATTGGCAACCATAAAGGACTGGAGCCACTTTTAAGTGTCTTACCATTACCTCATTGGCAGGAATCTAATTCTCTTGTCTTTCCTAAAAGGACTAATGATGTTACATGCCATGTAGGTAGACAGCGCAACAGGTACTGAGAAAAATTATCTTTGTTAAAGTAGTTAGAACGTTGATGTCAGTGAGATGTTTTTGTTTAGATACCGAGTGAGACGTGTGGTCAGAGAGACGTGTTTGGTGGAGCAGTGTGTATCCTGGCTTGTTCGTGAGGACAGTGTTGCGTTTTACAGTCACTACCGCTCGTTTCCTGGTGGCCTCTCCCATGGCTAACACTATCTTCTTTTTAAGTGTATTCTTTATTTCTCTATTCCACGCACAGGCTCTGTCGGCGCAAGAGAGTCGTCAGCGCTCTTGGCTGCCCCACAAAATTCTCAATTTTGTCTTCACTCATTTCCTGCCTCTTCCTCCCTTCGAGTTCCTACGTTTACCCCTCAGTAACCATGCTGATGCTCTTTCTCCTCTCCCAGGAAGCACGACCCTCTCCCTCCGGTCTCCTACTGACACAGTTTCTTCCTCTGGTCTCCTACTCCCACAGTCTCCCAAACTCCGTGTCAAATGGAATCCCCTAGCTAATCTTCCGGGCTTCCCCTCCGACTCCTGCTGCTCCCGCTCCTTGCCTCTCGTGGTTTGCTCTCTCTCCTCGTCATCGGCATTTTACACGCCGAGTCTTCTCTCATATCCCTTTCGCCTCCCATTTTCCCACAAAAGAATCATAACAGGTTTGTTCCTAAGTACAGCTCAGCAACAGGTACGCCTTCTTCGAAAAGGCGATCAGACACAATAACATTAATCAACCTTTGTTTGCAGAAGGGAGATCGGTCTGTAAACTTATGGTAGCATTTTTACGTGCAGTCTGATATGATGGCCTACACATGAACGAAATGGGTGCCGTGTCATCTGACAGGCTCTCCAGCGACTTCTGACGTGCGTTTTGGTCAAAAAATGTGGCCCGTCTTGGGCAGGGAAAGCGTCACCTCCGTCAAGAAATTTTCGCAACGAGTCTCAGTTAAGTATCGGTATACGTTATGTTAGTGCTCGTAGTATAAGGATAAAATTTTCAGAGGCAGAAAACAGTTGCATTTGAGGATAACATATGATAATCTCTGAACCTTGCTTTATACTAGAAACAGAGATTTTTTTGTCGAATACACAGTTCCAGGTTACACTCTGGAATAATCATGAGAAAAATATAGTAAGCGGTGATGCTTTTCTTCCCTGAGCTATTCTTAATCCTGTGCGTTGGCGGACAAAAAAAAAAAAAAAAAAAAAAAAAAAAAAACACATTGCGATTAAAACCAGTCAAATACCCTAAAACCTGTCAAATATTTTTGACATCGTCTGATACACTTTCTGGTAAGAAATTTTGTTTAATACATGCTCACCGCCTCCAACACAGCGAAATGGCACCAAGAACAGACGAAGAATGGCTCCACTTTCTCATACCCACACTCCAGCTATCACGCATAAATGCACTTAAACCAGAGTTTCCTTTCTACAACAAAACCCCCTAAAACCCCCTCCGTAGCTTCCCTCGACCACTTAACATGCACTGGCTCAGCCCACCGAGAGCACACCTTCCCTTGCACACCACACCGCTCTAACCCTGTTTGTCCTGTGCTCACCCCACACCTCCCAAGACGATTCCTAGCCTAAGAAACATCCTACGGGAGCCAGCCTGACGACTTTAACTTATTCACAGCTTAGAAAAGACGAGATTAAGAGGTGATTTAATGTAGGTATTGAAAATCATCAGAGGCTTTTGTCATCTCGATCAAAGAGCTGCTTATGGTGAGATTTTTCCGATTTCACTCGTAGTAATGTGAGTAAACTTGTGGGCAGATATTTTACTTCGAATAAGGCAAAATATCTTTTCTTCAGCATGATTCTTAACATATAAAATGATTTAGCAATCTGAGTAGTCGTAAGCAGCACCGTAGATACTTTTAAGAATAAATTCGATAAATAATTTGCTTTAAGACCATGACTGACATCATCTGCGTCTTATCTAGGTGTACAGTTTTTTGTCTTCATACCTAATCTCCGTTTCCCGCATTAACGAGGTAGCGCCAGGAACAGACGGCGAAAGGCCACATCCGCTCTCATCCATTCTCTAGCTGTCATGTTTAATGTAGCGAAACCACAGCTCCCTATCCACATCCAGGCCCCACAGATTTACCCTGGACGCTTCACATGCCCTGGTCAGTCCACTGACAGCACGTTGACCCCAGTGTACCACATCGTTCTAATTCATTCTATCCCTTACGTGCCTTTCAGATATTTTTTTTTTTAATTATCTGCCTGCTTTTTTACTCTTCCACTATCACAAAACGCTTCGAAAGGATCCAGTGGTCTGCTGTTGTTTAAAAATCCTTTTGTATCTCTTTCAACAAAATTTCCGTATTGCTGTATTCTGTGCTACATGGTATTGGAGTTAGCTATTTTCCTGCCGGCTGATGTGCCGATGGGAGTGGTGGGTAGGGAGGAGCCTTCTGCTTTACCATCCCGTCTCCTTCTATACAGATTAGGAATTTACGTTGTTTCCACTGTACTCCAGCAGATAAAATCATTATATACCTTCAGGTTTTCCACTGTGTGGCTTTCTCATTCATCAAGACGCTTCAACAAAGTGCTCGCAAAAGTTCAGATATTCCAATTATTCTAGTCTATTTTTTCCTTGGAAATAAATTTGGAAAGATTCTATGCCTCATCATTGCGTGCCATCTTTTTCCCTTCAAGTCAATCTTAATACAAACATATGATATGGGATTTCTTTGCCATATAACATCTAACAAAATGGATTATCCAGTTTTGCTGCTACATGAAAGACTCACTCTTTCTCCCAGGCGAGAGCGGGACCCAGCTGCTCTTTATCATGATAGTTGGTGATAATGATCGTGATAATGAGGGCCGTCGACTCGGAGTAGTGTGGACTATCAGAGATGACGTCGCCCTCCTTCAGGTAACCTCCCAGAGCCGTGTACGGGAACACAACACCACCGTAGGTGCCCAGGCAGTATGGGGCCACGCTAGTTGGGTTACTGCAGGGAGAGAAATCAAAAGAAAAAAAGTTAATTTGATTCAAGCAATAACTTCCATGACTGTTGATGGAGTCGTTGCTCAGTGGTAATAATGCACAGGTGTCAAGGTTAACATATGATGTAATACATGGTTGACCAAGAGATGACAAATATGAGTGACATTAGCGTTAACATTAACCCATCCCATACCCAGTGCATAGCTGTGGGTGCTGCTGTTCTCTACCCTGATGCTGCCACTAGACCAGTATGCCGAAGCAGCGAGACTCCCATGAAAAGTAATAGGCTTTAAGAACATCCGGTATTCGAGGGCCGTATCAAATATGCAACTAATACTGACCCTTTGAGCACGATGGTACAACTCTTGGGTTTAAGTGCTTGGCCTTTCTGCCTTAACCTTATGTGTCAGGTTAAAGGCCAGAACACAATACCCTTTGGTCATATCCTTGGGTTCGCGGGTCGTATCGTCATGTTCAACGATTAATCAACGAAAAAAAGCCGTTGGAAAAAATTTGACACAGGAGGCCTGGACCCACCTAACACAATCGATGAAGTGCTCTGGAAAGTCTCCTTTGGTGATGGACTGCTCCAGGAGGTCGGGGTCGTTCTGCCAGTAGTTCAGGACGCTCTGGATGAGGCAGTGATCTTCTTGCGGCGCCAAGGGCTTCACACACACGTCCGTCAGGTTCACTTTCCCGCCGTTGTAGTCTCCCTGAAGCTGAGGGGAAATATACAGTCACAACAAAGCGGAGGTTTCAATCAGCTCCCAACAACAACGATAAAATTGCTGTCATCTCTCAGGACAAAAAGGAAAAGACACAAGCAGACGATTTGCGGTATGGTGTTCCCCTGCTGCCCTACGATTACTTCGAAATTTCAGTATTTCTAATTTTGTTTTTGTCAAATGTGAAACCGGCACTTGAAAGGTGCCAAAAACGGTAGAGAGAAATTAATTGTACTATTAATAGTAAACTCCAGGAAAATTTGAGTGACTATATATAAATATTATTATTATTATTATTATACTTGATCGCTGTTTCCCGCGTCAGCGAGGTAGCGCCAGGAAACAGACGAAGAAA
>JAYMFT010040814.1:0-15615 GCA_038088735.1 Panulirus argus | reverse complement strand
TGTGTAATGCACTGAAACCACAGCTCCCTTTCCACATCCAGGCCCCACAGACCTTTCCGTGGTTTATATATATATATGCTAAACATTAACATATATGTTATCATTTTTCCTTGAATATTATACATACATCAGTGTTGCTTTGTGTAACACTTTCCCATTAAGACACAATCAGTATTGATTTATATTGTTAACTGTACGCTGAACAAATAATAAAGCAAATTGTATTTTTCATTAGCTTACTTTGTACAGTTTCTGTATTGTCAACGAGAAGATGGTTGTGACGTCTGTAAACTGCAACGTCATTAAACCGTAACCAATCACAACGCGGGAAAAGTAGCCAATCAGCGCGTTCGGGAGAGCAAAATAGGGATATTCGGCAGTCCTGTTGTTTACGTCACGTGAGGTGACGTGACGTGACGTGACGTTCCTTGGTTGGTTGGCGGCACAGCCGTCTGTAGGTTTCCGGCAAAAGCGTGAAAGGAGGTTTAGTAAGGGGCTTAGATTTAAGTTAGAGGCTAGGCTCTCGTTGTTTAGGTAAGAGCAAGTGGTTAGGATAGGTTAGGGTTAGGATAGGTTAGGTTAGGTTAGGTTAGGTGTGAGGACGAGGTTCGAATCCCTTCATAACCACTTTGGAGCCAGAATCCGAAGCAAAAACTGAAGCCTTCCGTCGAAAGATTTGGACAGTTTGGGAATATTTAGATTCTGATCTTTTCATGTATTACCTTCGAATTATGTCTCTAGTTATTAACGTATGTAAGCCGGAAGTATTTATGGGAAAGTGTTTGCATTGTGCGTGCGAGAACAGCCTTCATGACGGATTGCGTAAGGCTCATCCCCGTCATCCATTACCATTTTAGACCCACAAGTAATATCTATGTAACAGACGCCGTGTCTTACGAGCCACGAGCCATTTGTATATAGAATATTTTTCATGTACTTGGTCTGTCGCTTCTGAGCGTAAGGAAATTGATAAAAACATGAAAAAACCATATTAATGCCATAAAAACACTTCTGCTATTATTATCCATTAGATTTGATAGTTAAGTTTGGAGCAGGTTATTGTTGAATATTGAAATGAAATATTAAGTTATTTTTCGTGGAATTACCATCTGATAAACACGATCATCATTACACATTTGTGTCCTGTACACTACACCCTCCTGATACCCCATTCTCTCCCCCATCACGGCTACACCCCCCTACACACTGAAATGTATCTTCATTATCTTTAATGGCGACAGGAGCCGTCAAAGCTGCCATACATCAAACATACGGGAGAGTGATGTTGCCACAGACTGCCGTCCATTTCGGCTGTGAGGCATATCTATCTTGGGGATCTTTAATTAAGGGCTTCGTCTTTATTTTGTAATTCCCCAGGCTTGAACACCATCTTCATGTATTCAAGATAGTCAAAGACAGCTCAAGGTGTAACGCCCGGCCGTGAAAAAAGTGTGAAGACTCGAAAATAATTCCTCTCCACCAATGTATCGTTCCCGGATACACGATAATTAATCCGATGAAGCGCCCTTTCATATCATATTAACTCATTCATACTGTTAATATTCAGAATATGCATATTTTCAATTATGCAATATATCCATGCAATGTCTGAGTATGTCTTGCTTTTGGGACCAATTATTTCAGTGTGAAATGTAGGACAAAACGCAAATATTTTTTTTTCTAAAAGGCACGAGGAATCGTTTTCTAACGAGATCCATCCTGTCCCTGCATGACGTAACTGGTACTTCCTTTTCATTGGCCGAGAATCACCTACGCGGTTTCTATCGTGATCACTGATTGGCTCCATGGACATGTTTTCGCCAACCTTATGTTTTTTTCAGGGCCGTGACCTGTGATTGGCTGATGCCATTATAAATGGTCGGAAACGGGTTAGTATTTCAATACGCTGATGTTAACAAAATTTATCTTTGAAACGGAAGGGTGAGGTCATGGCGTATGAGAGATTGTTCCGGACGTAGGAGAGAGTAGGCAGCCATCGTTGTCTGGTAAGTTATGCAGCGATTTCCCTTTAGTCTTCTTGTGGATGACGAAAAATGACGCACGTTTGCAACAAGCAGTTGTGACGTATTGAAAGCTAAATGGCGACGTTGGTGAATTTCCGTATATTTCACAGCTGTGGTTGGGCATGAGAAGTTACAAGGAGAATATCAAAGTTATGTGCCGTGTGAAGTGGTGAGGATGTGACCATTTGTACCACGAGAATTGGGAAGACAGATCGACTGACTCTGAACGGACAATTGGTTAACAATTATTCCTTCTGTTACATTGTTTTGTAGATGAACGACATGAAAGGAGTTGAAATGATCGTGTTTCCCCACGAATGATTATTCAAATATTCAAATGAAAAAGTGTTTGTTGAGTAGAAACAAAGTAGAAATAACATTTAAGTTAAGCTCCTAATTCTTTTTCAAATTAGCTAAACAAATTTACCCACACGAACCTAACCTAACCAATTTCAGCCCAGTCTTACCAGTTTATATTACACAGAAAATGAATTATTTTTTGCGATTGGATTTTTTTAAGTGTTTAAAAACTTTCCATGGGTAATTATATCATTATCAGCGAAAATCACTTTAAAGGATTCTGGCAGGGCTAGGCTATGGTAGGCTTCATAGGTCGGCATTGTTTCTTTTGCAGAGACAATGCTAATTAAAAGTCTAGTTAATTCTATTCTAATTAATCGAATGTATCTGCTTATCAGGAATATTTAGACAAGATTTTTGTTGATACTGATAAGTCATTTTTGCTAAGCCCTTAAAGGATCATTTTCTTGTATATGGTGCCCTTAAGATATTTTCTTGTATAGGGCGTCCATAAAGAATTATTTTCTTGTATAGGGTGCCCTTAAAGAATTGTTTTCTTGTATAGGGTGCCCTTCAAGAATTATTTTCTGGTATAGGGCGCCCTTAAAGAATTATTTTCTTGTATAGGGTGCCCTTCAAGAATTATTTTCTTGTATAGGGCGCCCTTAAAGAATTATTTTCTTGTATAGGGTGCCCTTAAAGAAATATTTTCTTGTAGAGGGTTTGTCAGACAAACGCTAGAAGAGTTAGTATGATAATGTTTCCGTTTTCTGGTGTGGTATTACAAGTCCAGACCGTGTCTATCTAAGGTATTCTGGCTTGTCATTTACTGTCCTGATTATTCTTAGTGCTAATAGTTCTTCTTTTACAGGAGTTTGCGCATGATGGATGAGGCCGTGCATCCGCATCTGCATTGGGAGAACCCCTGCAATAAAACCAACTGTGCAGTTGACGCGGGATGGGGTCAGTTCAGAGAGGATGGAAACAAAAGAAGATTACAGCTTTGCCAGAATGATCATCCCTGACTCATTGCGCATCTGAGGTAAGCTGTTGGCTAGCGATGAGAATGTTAGCTTAGGGAGATATGAGGGTTTACATGAGTTTACATAAGAAAGACAGACAACAGGAGGCCTGTTGGCTCACGACTGGGTTGTTTGTAAAATAAGATACAAAATAACATGAAGATGTAATTTCGCTCAGCAATTTTTTAAGCTGTCATCGACTCCCCGCTGTTTTTTTTAACTCAGAGTATACCTGAATTTATAAAGTATTAGTCTAAACGACTTTTGATGGTAATTATAGACTTAGCATTCACTACGTCTGACGGTAATTTATTCCAGTGCTTAAGTAACACACCTATAGGAAAAGACGCTTTTTCCCACGTCCGTACTACATCTTTTGAGTTTTATTCTATTTGTCCTTGTAACCGCATTTTCTTGTATTTCGAAAAAAATTTCGTGATTTACGTTATCGAACTTCAGAATTTTTAACACTTGGATTAAGTCGCCGAGAAGTCTACCTTGTTTAAGGAAGCAGAGATCCAAACGTTTTAGCCTCTCTTCGTCTGCCAGATTTCAAAGAGATGGGATCAATTTTGTCGCACGTCTTTGTACTTGTTCTAATTTTTCCTCTTTTTTTTTTTTTATAGCTTGGGGACCAAAACCGGACTGCATATTCAAGGTGTGGTCTTGTAGAGAATTGTAAAGAGTGAGTATTGTTTCTGGTGTCTTGTAACCTATGTTCCTGGCTATGAAACCTAACATTTGGTTGCCTTTTTTACTTGCTGTGTGGCATTATTTAGTGCACTTCAGATTGTTGCTAATGACAACTCCAAGGTCCTTTTCTTCATTTACTTTGGTTAGAAAGTTCCGAATTGTTTGCAGTTGCGACGTATATTCTTGTCCCCAAAGTGCATAACTTAACACTTGTCTACATCAAACTTCATTTGCCAACTGTCTGACCACTCTGCTAGTAAGTTAAGATCTCTTTGAATCACTTTGCAGTCCCGCCTGTTTACAGCTCTACCTCCTAGTTTAGTGTAGTCAGCAGATTTGGAGATCTTAGATATGAGACCGAGTTCTAGGTCATTAATGTATATTTTGAAAAGAATGGGGGCCTAAGACCGACCCCTGGGGCACACCACTCGTTACGTCTAGCCAATCGGAGGCTTCGCCGTTTAATACTACACACTGCTTTCTTCCGGTAAGCCAGTCTCTGATCCATGTACAGAGTTCTTCACCAGTTCTGTGTGCTTTGAGTTTATGTAAAAGTCTCTTGTGAGGTACTTTATCGAAAGCGTTTTGGGAATCTAACTGTACTACATCAGAAGGTGCCTAAGCAGGGGTCCCGCTGCAGGGGAAGGGAGGCGAGGCGGCAGGGACCACCCGGGGGCATTTTTCATAATATATTTCCATCAGTCGCATCACCGGCTGTAATGCCATTACCTGATTATATGAATCTTTTTTTTCTCACATTCTCTCTCATTGAAATATTCCTCCGGCAGTGCAGTTGATTCTCACTTCTACAGGATTTTTTTTTTTTTATAAATCGAAGGCATATACCATTGCGTTCAGAAAATCACAGATAAAATATATTCTTTTGTTCATAAATATGTTTGAGATATTGCTTTACGTGTTGGTGTATTCAAAGCAGAACTGAACAGTGCGTACCATTTGTGATTCCTGGTCAAAGGAGTTCAACCATTTCTGTCCCAGTGATTCCTCTTCTGTCCTGATTATGATCTCATATGTTGCGTTATATCGTCACTACGATGATCCATTCTCTCGTAAATGAGGTCTGGGTGAACCGAACTGTTGATTATACAATTGTGGATGTGACGAATCCAACTTTACCGGGAATCCTATATGTATATTGTTAATCCGTTCTGATCAATGTTGTGTTCTGGACTTGATCGTTCTTTTTCTAAAAGTTCGTTGTGGGGAAATGTTATTGTTCTCTGTCACTTGAGAGAGCTACCTAAGATTGAATATTCTCTGGCCGTGAGGGTGGTGTGAGTGGCTGGCCATCTTTGTTCCCCAGATTTGTCCCTGGCTTTGAAAAGTTTTTGTTTTTTTAGGTATTGGTTTTGTGGTTGTCCAAGAGGGATATGAAGGTCGAATTTGGCGATGAATATTCACCCTTCCCCCTCGCTCTGTCCCTCCATCTATCTCTCTCTCTTCCTGGTGACGTGTGAGACAGCTGGACCCCCTCCTCGGGAGAGAGACAGACAAAGAGAGACAGACAGACAGACCGAGACAGAGGCGGAGACAAGATGGCCCAACACAATTCCCACAAGCACCCTTCTTGCACCGAGAGAGAGAAAGGGAGTTTGTGTTTCTGAAAAAAAAAAAGATGGAAGGAAAAATAGGAAAGGATTTTTAGATGGAAGGGTTGCTGAGGGAAGTGTGAAACATTTTCTCGTTTCTGGAAAACTAAACAACACGTAATTTCAAAAGCTGGATGTTCGCGTCTTGTGATTGGGTGACGGTCTGTACCCAAAGTGATTGGTAAGTGTTCTGGGTCCGTGAGCCATCGGTGGTCATCAGGGAGATTGGAAGGGTACAGATTCGTCCTGTTGAGAGATTTTTATTAATCTCTCGATTGGCGGAAATTCATCTCTAAAGAATTAGGGATGTGGGTTGCCAGCTATCACGCATCTCGTGCTCGTTGTGTCAAGGGAGAGGTTGGATAGGAACGTGGAGAAGAGAGAGAGAGAGAGAGGTGCTGGAAATCCTCTCTCTCCTTCCTGTAGTATCGCTTTCCAAAAGCAGTTAAGCAGAAGAAGAAGAAGAAGAAGGAGCCAAGTAGAGGATTCTTATCCCCGCTCGGAGTCCTCGGCCCTGGCGCTGCCTCGCTAAGGCGGGAAAGAGAAGCAGGCGACTCGTAAGAGAGAGAGAAAAAAAAAAGGAATTTGTAAACGCCTCTCACGATTTCTCGCTTACATCGTCTCTCATTTACGAGACGTAAATGATTTTCTTCACGTAAACAGGGAGAAAAGGGGGCGCTAGTCTTATTCATCATCCTGGGCAGCCTGTTATATGCACTGAAATTTCTCGAGACCTGCTCCCCGCTGGGGTTGTGGGGGGTGGGGGTGGGGGGCGGTGAGAAATAGACGCCCAACAACTTGCCAGTTCATCCATCAGCGCTGACATAGAGGGAGCGAGGGAGGGAGGGAGGCAAGTGGCTGGCTGGCTGGCCAGGGAGGAAGGGAGCGAGGAAGAGGTTAGGTGGACCGTTCTCTCCCCTCCCCCCCCCTTTCTCCTCCCTCCGTCTGCCAGGGAGAGACCCCGGGTCCTCTGTCGTGGCTGTACAGAGGAGAGTCCTGACCCCGGGGACGTCCTCCTCTCGATCAGCGATACACCCCGTGGGCCAGGTTAGGCTGACACAAGGGAGGTCAGGGGGTGTGTGTGTCTCTCTGGCCTCCATCCGCAACCGCACAAGCAGCAGCAGCGCCGGCGCCTAGCCTCGCCTCGTCGTCCTTCCACCACACTGTGCTTTAGCCACACGGGGAAGAGATCCGCGATGACCCGAGCCCTCTCGTGGTGATTCAGGTCTTCGTGGGGCACAGAGGTGATGATTGTCTCTGTGGGTCTCAAGGTGTGAATTATGACGAAAGCGCTCGCATCATTGCGTTCCAGTTTCCTTGGCATTACCAGCATGTCTCTGAATCATGTGTTTTTGTGTGATTTATTTGCATATATGGAACACAGAACCTCAGAAAAAATAATAGGAATCGTTTTTTAAAAAGAATAGTTTTGAAACTATTTTCTTCTCTCACTGTCACGTCTTATATCCTTTTTATCAGCAAAATAATGCAGATTGTCAGAAAGACTTCAGAGTGAATTAGGCTTAAATTACATGTCGTCATCTTCCTCCAGCTCTCCAGAGAAGGGACGTGAGACTGTATTGTATTTTGCGTTCTTGGAAAGCTATGCTGAGGCCCTGAAGGGGAAAGCTGGCTGCTCCCTCTTGTTTGGCTGATTGAGTAAGCCAGGAGATATGTTCAGTGAGAAAACGAAGAGCTTTCTTCCCCTTAAAAGATCCTCACGTCTCTGAATCGGTTGGAACATTAAGATTTTGCGGTTCCAGACCCAATATTTTGCACTCTTTTGCTGTTTCCAGTAGTCTTCAATGGCACCTTGATTTTTCCAGCACTCCTGTCCGAATGTATCACGTGCGGACAGCCTCCAAAGCTGACCATACACATCTCCCAACCCCCGTGTGTTGAAGCGAAACGTGGACATTCACATTTGCCAATGCAATTTTTACTTTTTCACTCTCCACCCTAAATTCCTCCATTCACGCCACCTCTGTACACACACACAGACAGACACACGCACACACAGTCCTTCCATTGAATCTGGTTTCCAGTATTCTGATACCTAAAAGTGTCCCCACGACTTCCATCCTCTGGCGTCCATCGGCTATGCCTCTCACACACTCTTGCCCGCCCCAGGCGGACTTGCATTCCTCGCGGAGAGCGAGCGGTTCCCGGCGCGCCACTCCCGCCCGAGGCTTTATGCATCTTGTGTGGGGAATATTCCCCGGACTGGGGGGTGTCCCCACGCAGCCCCGAGCCCCGGGGGCTAGGGGGGAAAAAAAGTTGGCAGGGGAAACCCATTTCCCTGTGGTGTATTCGCTACCACACTGACTCGAGACTACATTTCCCTTCCAGACATCCGACCACACAAATGCTCTCATTTCGTTTTCTTTTCTAAAATCCTCGCAATTTTCTCCCCTTAGAATCCAGCCACATAATGCCTCCCATTTTCTCTCCGGGATCGTCTACAAGTTATTTTTTTTTGCGTTTTCATTTTAACGAAAAGCCATCGGGTTGCTCGCGTTTTCGTTCATTTATATCGTCATGATATTCGAGGTGTCTTATCTATCCGCTCAGTACCTTCCGTTTTCTTCATAGGATTGTCTCGATATTGTTCGTCCTCTCCTTCAAGATCTTGGCACCACAACTATTCTCGTTTTCTTGCTGAAGATTGTTGCAATATTCGCGTTTTTTTTTTTTTTGCTCTTTCTTTTAAAGGGCCAGGTCCTCAGCTGTTCTCGTTTTCTCTCCCAAGATCGGCACAATGATCGCGTTTGCTGCCTCATATCCAGCCACAGAATGGCTCTCGTTTTCTTTCGAAGATCGTCTCAACACTCGCGTTTTCTTTCTAAGGTCCAGCTAGAGGATGACTCTCGTTTTCTTTCGACGGTCGTCACGAGGATCGTTTCGCGTTTTCGAAGATCCGGCCAGAGAATGGCTCTCGTTTTCCTTCATCAGAAATAGTCACGACATCGCTTCGCTTTTTATTTTTTTCCTAAAAATCCAGCCATAGAATAGCTCTCGTTTTCTTTCAACAGATATCGTCACGACACCGTTTCGCGTTTTCTAAGATCCCACCAGAAGATGGCTCTCGTTTTTCTCCTCTTTAAGATCCAGCCAGAGGATGGCTCTCGTTTTCTTTCATCACGCGTTTCGCGTTTTCCCTCTTTAAGATCCAGCTTGAGGTTGGGCTCTCGTTTTCTTTCGGGGGACCGCCGCGACACGGCTCGCGTTTTCTCCTCAAGCCCCGGGAGTCGGCGAATTGCCCGCGCCTTGTCTCCCGTCCCCTTCGCCAGGACATTGTGTTCGGACCGCCCCGGTGGGAGGGGCGTGGGTGAGCCCCTGTGTCAAACGCGCGCGGGCTGTTGACGTCTCGCCGGACCTCATCCCCTGGAACAATATCCTTCGTCACGGCCCCCCAGGGAGACGGGGGGAAACGGCATCTGTCATAGCCGTAAGTGTTGGCTCGTCTTGTGCCGCTGGTGTTGCCCTGGTTCGCCATCATTGCTATTGCACGCGTCGGCTCAGCGTCTCGTGAGGTAATGCCTTTGGCTTCCGGCTTATGCGTCTTCTTCTTGTACTGAGACTTTCCTTTGGTCCGCTGAGCACGACGGTACGGCCCTTGGACACGACGGTATGGCCCTTGGGCACGACGGTACGGCCCTTGAGCACGACGGTACGGCATTTGAGCAACGGTACGATCCTTGAGCACGACGGTACGGCCCTTGAGCACGACGGTACGGCCCTTGAGCACGACGGTACGATCCTTGAGCACGACGGTACGGACCTTGAGCACGACGGTACGGCCCTTGAGCACGACGGTACGATCCTTGAGCACGACGGTACGGCCCTTGAGCACGACGGTACGACCCTTGAATATGATGACCTGGTCGTTGACCTGACCTGCACAGGGGGGGGTGGGGGGGCAGAGGTCACTCACACTGCCACAGCCAAAGGGTCGTTACATCGCGCTCCAGGGTCGTACCGTTCTCCTCAAAGGTGTCGTACCGTCATCTTACCCCCAGGGGCGTACCTTTCCTCTCAGAGGTCGAGTCGTACCGTCGAACTTCTCAGGGCCTTAAGAATCTCCTGGAGTCTCTCTCTCTCTCTCTCTCTCTCTCTCTCTCTCTCTCTCTCTCTCTCTCTCTCTCATTCATACGTCCCCCTCCCCCACCCTACTCCCCCCGTCCGGCTCTACCGTTCGCTTATAATTAATCCATCACCGCGAACCTGAGTAATTGCTCGAATTACAGTGATCAACCTCAGGTAATTGATCGCTGTGAGTAATCATATGACTAATCCCCCCCCACCCCTTCTCTCTCTCTCTCTTTCTCTTTCTCTCTGTCTCTCCCCCGAACTGAGGGAGGGGAGGGGAGGAGTAAGAGAATAGCCCATTGATCATACGGAAGGAATTGATCAAAATTTTTTGTCAAGGACGGCTCTTTGTTTTGATACGGGGGCATTTAGAAATTCTGATTTACGCTCGCGGCCCACTGCATCCAGCGGGCGTGCACAGCTCACTTGACCATCGTGTGTCCCAACCAACCACCCACCCACCCTGTCCAGCTCCTAGCCATGGTTTCCCTAGTTCCCCCAGCACCGCCTCCAGCGCAGTGCCAGGCCGTAGACGTCGTCCAACTGGTTTGGCAAACCTGGTGGACAGACTTGTGTAAACTCCTCAGCCCTTCCTTGAAGCTCAGCTTTCTGAGTTCAGGTTGGCAGCTTAGTTGCTCTTCTCTGGACCTTGTCAGTTAGTCCGTGGTTCCTCCTGAGGTGCATAATCCGTGCATATTTCCTGCAGTTAACTTACGTTAACCACAGTTAATTTACATTATTCGTCATACGTTATCCGCAGTCAACTTAGGGTCATTGTTTTCTTCATCACTTGGGCGTCATCTGCAAACATGCACCAAGAACAGCGGGGGGCCCAAGTGCGAGCCCTGCGGTACCTCCTTTCTGGCGACTCTCAGTCATTGGACTTACATCATTTGTACTATTGCTACAAGTGTACTCTTCCATAATATATATATATATATATATATATATATATATATATATATATATATATATATATATATATATATTCCATAGGAAATTCCTCCTTCCAGACTGATTATTATACCAGAAGTGTGGGCGGCCCTGAAATATGAGATCTAGGGACGGTTTAAAGCATTTTGAAATAGTAAGAAGCATCTCAAATCTGTTTGAAACATCTTTTCAAGAAATTGGTTAGAAACACCCCTCGAAATGGTAAGAAAATTCATCAGACGATTTGAAATATTTCGAAACGGCTCGAGGCATTTCAAAACGGTTTGGGCCATCGTGAAAGGCTTCTAATTATCCTTTTGAACATCTTGAAACTATTCGGAACGTCTCGAAACTCTTCGAAAACAATTTCAGATATCTAAGAACGTTTCAGAACTTCTCGAACCACTTCGAGACGTTTCAAACGCTCCGAAACAGTTTGAAACGAAACGGTTCGGAGCATCTCAAAGCATTTGGAGACGTTTCAGAACACTTCGAAACAGTTTGAGACATGGAAAAAAAAAACGGTTCGAAACATCTCCAGGTACTTCGAGACGTTTCGAAACGCTTGGAAGCGTCATGAAACGATCTGAAACATCTTAGTGACTATTCGAGAAACTTTGACACGGTGTGAAGCATCATCCTGAAACTGTCCGAACCAGCGCCCCACCTGATGACACATTGTATTTTTCCATTTCCCCCGAGCTCTTTATCTCCGGAAAAGTTCCCGGCAAAGACTTTCATTTGGATGGTGTTATCAAACCCCTGTTTTATGCATCATTATTTACGAAACGAATAACTGATATGGGAGAGAGGACTGACGTGTAGAAATATCAAATGTGATTTATTTTTCTGACCAAGGAACGTCGTTAACGTCAAAAACAAGGACAAAAAGTAAGTTAAAAGACTCGTGCCAAAAATGAAATCTTAATTACCAACGGAGGAACTTTTATTCCGATATAAGAAAAGTAGAAGAATATTTATATATTATCTTTTCCAGAGTGTGTAATAAAGAGTGCCAAGTTCCACCACGTTATTAAATGGTATCTGCGCAATATGGCGTCCTCCACGCCCTTTAACTTGCGGGTGCCCAACTATCAAGTGTCTGTAGATAATACCTGGAAGAATTTCAAACAAATTATTGAGAAATGTGAAAATCTGTTGAATGTTATTATTTTTCTTTATATTATCATTATTATTATTATTATTGTTATTACTATCATTATAATTATAGTTATTATTATTATTATTATTATTATTATTACTATTATCATTATTATGATTATTATTATTAGTATTAGTATTAGTATTGAGGTGTAATACCCTGGTTTTGAGGGTGTAGAGTACACAGGTGTAATACACAGGTTCTGGAGGTGTAATAAGGTTCTGGGGTTGTACTACACAGGTTCTTGGGGTTTGATATACTGGTTCTGGGAATGTACTGCACAGGATTTAGGTTATAATACCTAGATTCTGGGGCGTAATACACAGGTTCTGAAATGTAAAACACAGATTCTTAGGTGTAGTATCCTGGTTCTTGGGGTGTAATACAGAAGCTCTGGGGTGCATTACACAGGTTCTGGAGGGGGGGGGGGTAATACACAGGTTGAAGGATGTAATACACAGTTTCTGGGGTGTGATACACAAGTTCAGGAGGTGTAATACACTGGTTTCTGGGGGTATACCACAAGGGTTCTGGGGGTGTACCACACAGGTTCTAGGGGTGTAAAGCACAGGTGGTCGGTGCAATACACACGTTCCGGGGGGTGTACCACAGATTCTGGGGGGGGGGGGTTAGGGAGGTTGTAATACAGAGAATATAATAAGGCTTCGTATTCATCAGACTCGCTGTCTGCTAAGCCTCTAGTTAAAGCATGATTAATATTTCGTTATTAATTGCGTAATTAATATCTCTGCCTCAGGTTTAATTAGTACTTCAGCTGAAATCCCTTCCTGCTCTTCTCCATATAAACATATTTTTAACCCAGCGGTTCAGTTATCCCTTCTGTGTTTGATTACACTTTTCTATGGACCCCCAGATTACACCCATCAATTTTGGGGGGGAATTAGTACCTAATTAGGGCCGCCTATACGTGTTCACGGGTGTCATTAAGGGGGCAGTTTGGTTATTTACACGTCCTTGTAATCTGGCATCCCAATTACAAGGGATGGCAGTGGCCAGTTTCAGAATGTATTTTACTGTATTGTCTCCCTCTGTAGAATCCCAGTTTCAAGGGAATTACATTGCCTATTACAAAGCCTATTTTGATGCCATTAACATTGCTTGTTACGAGGAATTGCATTAGCCAATTGCATATTGTATTTTTCTTATTATCTTCGTCTGTATAATCCCAATTTCAAGGTATTACAAAACGTCTGTATAATTCCAATTTCGTGATATTACAAAGCCTATAACAAAGCTTATTATATTATTAAATTGCTGAAATATTATCAATTTAAGATTACATTGCCTATTTTGCTACCAATTACAGCACCTATTTCATCAAGTATTATGTCTTTAGTTACATTACCTATTAATATTATGGGATTACCAGTTACTGTACGTATTACATAAATCACTTTTACATGACCTGTTGCATTATCGATTACATTATCGAATACATTACCTATTTTTGTATTCAGACTTCCACTTGAAGATAGCTAGCATTCTATCGTCTATCAGTAACAGTTCTGTCCAAGCAGACCTCCCCCGTGTCGACCGGAGTCTATTGTTAAGCGAAGCTAGATGTCAAATAATAGAAAAAAATGTAATCTAGATCAACGATAGAAAACAGATTTGCTCCGGTGTTACCCTTAGGGGTTTCCTAGGACAAAGACAGACCCCCACGCACTCCCGCCAACGCACTTGACACCACATTCCGGTACATGAACTCGCTGAGCACCAGGGTGACACACTCGCAACGCACTCTTTAAGTCACACTCTACACTCGCAACGCACTCTTTAAGTCACACTCTACACTCGCAACGCACTCTTAAGTCACACTTTACACTTGCAATGCACTCTTAAGTCACACTCTGCACTTGCAACGCACTCTTAAGTCACACTTTACACTCGCAACGCACTCTTAAGTCACACATTATACTCGCAGCGCACTCTTAAGTCACACTCTACACGCGCAACTCCCTTTTAAGTCACACTCTACACTCGCAACGCACTCTTAAGTCACATTCTCACCGCTGCTCATAGCCATGACCCCAGCGGACATTTTGAGTCAGTCCGCTTAACAGCGCTCTCAGATATTACGTTCAGTGTTGCCGCTTTGCAGAAAAAAGAAAAAAAATGGTCACTTCCGGCGAGTTCATTTGCATATCAGTTGTGCCATTTGCATACTGACACCGGGGATGATTACTCGCTGCGTGGCCTGTACATGCTTGTCTCTTTACAGTATGTATGTAAATTACGTTATATAATCTGTGATGCTCGTGTGCAGTCATTCTTTTATCATTTGAGACCGTTATTTTGACGCCTAATGTAATCATAAGATAATCGAAATGTAATCTCCGAGTATAATATGATTGATTACATTCTTTCTTTACTAGTCTTCCCCAAACATGGAGAATAATTATTTCGTATCTATGTAAAGAATTATCTTAGAAAACATACACCCCAATATGTATCCCATTATGTGATATGATTGCCATATAGTTAAGGTAATTATGCAGTATAATTCACTGGTCTTAATGATCTGTTCCACAATTAGCATATGTAGCATAACAAATAGATGTAATTTTCAAAGTTTGTACCACAATTCTAGATATATAGACTCCATTACTGTACACAACAGTAAATATAATCTTAGTTACGTGTAATGATTTTAAAACATTATCATAAGATTTTTAAGTTGTGAAATATACTGTGAATATAAGCTATTATTTTTTTTTTATTAGCTAAGCAAATCGTATCATGATTTTCAAATATTTTGAAAATTTTATTATATAATTTTTAAGTGCGTTCAGTATATCGTGATAAATTCTTATTGAATATCAATATGATTTTTTAGTGTTATACATTGTATTTTCTTTTAAATACTTAAATATCTGGGTATCTAAATACGTTACAGTCATCGTAACAAAATTTGTAAGTTTGCAGAATATACTGTAGAAAAATTAAACTTGGTAAATATGCTATGACCAAAATTCTAGATATTTTGAATATATCGTCATAAGATTTTTTAATATGTTAGACACACTTCAAGATTTCTAAGTCCGTTTGATGATAGCAGCTTGAGACAGAGCCACGCAAATATCTTGCAATAGTTTTTCAGGGAAAGAGTTTGGGAGTTGAAGGAGGTTGGAGGAGTGGATGGGATGTTGAAGGGAAAGTTAGAGGGTACTTCAAATGTAACTGACTACTTTCAAATACGCTAAACACTATCGTAAAATTTACAGATACGTAGAAGATATAGAAAATAGATCTTTTTTTTTCCGTGTATATTTTGATTGATTTTAAATTCGTTTTCTGTTCAGTCTGTGTTTATAATGCAGGGCAAAGATGAATGATGTCCAGAGCGTTCGGGAGAAAGTGTGACTCGTACATGCCTGGGTAGTGTGGTTTCGCCTGTGTGAACGTGGCCGGATCAGGGTATCTGAAAGGGTCAGGGGAAACCATGGGGAGGTCTGTGGGGCCCGGCTGTGGATAGGGGGCTCTGGTTTCTTGGTTTTGGTGCATCGTGCCTGATGGAGGGAGAGCGGATGTGGGCGGATGAGGCCATTCCTCGTCTGTTCCTGACGCCGCCTCGCTGCGCAAGCGGAAGCAAAGAGGAGCAGATCCGTAGTGGGCGGGGTCCTGCAGCTGGAGACAGGAGTTCCGGGGGGATGAGTTCTGTCCCACTGGCTGTGCAGGGGTAGGTTGGCCGCCCGATGTTGTCTGTGACCTGGGTTCGATTTTGAGGCGCGCATTGGTAAAATTGTGTAGATTGATTTACA
>JAYMFT010040803.1:0-11228 GCA_038088735.1 Panulirus argus | reverse complement strand
CCCAGTATGTGCACTGCGTCAAAGGGTCAGTCATGCGAGGGAAAGAATTAACACCTCAGATCTCTTGAAAGTTTGTACTCCACAGTGTGTAAGTTGAGAGAGAGAGAGAGAGAGAGAGAGAGAGAGTGCACCTGCTGCAGCGACAAAACACACCTGCAGTACAACCTTGAACACACACACACACATACACACAATAGGAGCGGGCGCGACCCCATCCATCCCTCCTCCTACAAGAACGCGTCACTTAAAGGAGGCCATAATCACACAACAACACGACCCAGTCAGTCATTTGGGCATCTTCTGCCCAGCACGACCCAGTCGTCGTCCGGGCATCTTCTGCCCACCACCGCCGTCTCGCCTCTAATTAGGCGTAGCGGCGCTGTCACAATACCTGTCGTACATAATACGCCTCTCTCTATCTTGGGAACAAACATCATTATAAATGGCTATATTTAAGGAAGAAAACGCGTCCACGTTCTCTGCAGACGACCGGCTCTTCTTCAGAAGATGTAAATGTGAGTTCCGCTCGTCTACCGACACGTCCACATCTTCCTAAGGCTGTCGACGTGCACCATATTCCACACCCGATTCGCTCTGCGGCGTAATACTAAGACTTGCAGGTCAGTCCCCCCCCCTGCCCCAAGTCTGAATATGAGCAATTGTGCAACACTTTTACCCACGGCGAAAAAGCCACTAAGGCTGGCGGTGAATTTCAACAAGGTCACAGGGAATTATCCCAGGGTTGGGGGAAGCCGTCCGTCCCGCACGAAACGAGACGATATATATATAGCCCACACGGCGACACCCCAAACCGACCGTCTACATTCCCTCCACCAGAGGGCTATCGTGGACCCCTTTACCCGTTGAGACTATGGCTAAAAGGGAGGGACAGGTAGCGCGGGAGAGAACACCTACTGTAAGAATGGCACCTTGAAAATCCCATTAAGTAATTGCTGAAGATATATAAAGATCTCATCACTCGGGGTCCAGAGCCAAAATCGTCACAAAGTGAAAAATGTGAAGGAACTGCCTCGTTATTAGTAAACAGATTCTACATACACACTGACGGCATTCAATGTACAACAATTTCTCACAAGTTATGGTAAGAAGTGAATCATCAACACCTTTGTACAGTGAGGCCAAGTTTTCTGCTCGTACAGAGACGATCCACCCACTCCACACAGGACCTTCCGTACGCGGCTAGTAGCTAGCAAAGCCCGTCGTTCTCGCATGACCTATAAATATCGTCCTTCAAGTGTAGGGGTGTTGGTGGTGGTGTTGGTGGTGGTGGTGGCAGGATGCGGCCTCCAGGAGTCATCGGCTAGGGCGTGGGAGTGAAACCTCTCGTCCCTTCGTGGTATGGGGTGGGGAAGGGGAATGGAAAAGCCACCAGGTGTTGGACGGTCATGACTCACGCGTTCAGCTTTCATTGCACATATTCGCCCACGCACGCCAGGCCACATTAGAATTAGTGAAGGTCGGAGGTGAGGAGAGGAGAGGAACAAGCAGGACCGGTGGGGTCAGGTGAACACACACACACACACACACACAAGTGACGATGGCCTGAGCGCTGGGGTAAGTGGCCACCTCCCACACCCCCGAGGGTAAGTGGCGTCGTCCCCTTCCTGGGTAAGGCGGTCTTCCCTCCCCCTCCTCCCTCCTGGCTTTCCTGCTATGGACCATGAACTGGGAGAGACCAGGTCACCCTATTAATGAGAAAGGCCACCCACACACCAACGACTGGTCAAACCACATATTCATCATCGATTTAAAATAGAAAAAAAAAAATGTGTGTGTATGTGTGTGTGTGTGTTACAGGGAGACTCTTTTACATTCGCGTTGCTCACTTTCTTAACCCTTCATATGTACAATGTATTTACTCACGTGAATACAAAAGAAAAAAAAATCACGAAATGTCCTGTAAATTACACATAGCAAGACGTCATTAACACAAAATCCACACTACTTCGGGAAAATTAGCCCCTAAAAAGAGGAAAGACTACATGTTACAAAGCCGAACCTTTTGTATGGCAACATACAAGTCGCACTTTCTTGCTGGAACGATCTCAGAATGTTAGGCTCTCGCCTGGCTTCCTAAACAAAAACCTGCTTAACACTAAAGCATTAAACTGTGTTATACAACTACAACAACAACGGTACGATCCTCGAGCACGACGGTGCGATCCTCGAGCACGACGGTGCGATCTTTGAGCACGACGGTGCGACTCCTGAGCACAAAGGGTTCAATTCCTGAGCACGACGTTACAATCCTTGGGGCGCGACGCGTCGGAATGAGGGGGGGGCTAGTGTTCTCTCCTCCTCTGCTACAGTTCAGCACACGCGAATAATGCTCTTCAGTTTCTTTTAAGACCCTTGGCCTCTGCTTTGGGCAATCAACCAAGGACAGAACGGCAGCCAGCTTTCCATTTCGGCGCCTCGGCATAGCCACCCAGCTAGGGTGAAAATGCAAGCGGCATCATCGGTTCGAATCCCCCGTTAAGAGATGAAGCAGCTCACCACGAAAGATCAATGCAGCGTCACAGATCCATTCGCACACGGAAGAAAAAGCAATCCACTTCAAAACTAAGGTAGCGGAGGAGCAGACTCGTGACGATCAAGATCAGTGGCGCATGATTTGCATACAAGAAAGATGAATTACAGGTAAGACGAGTAACAGCACTTGGGGAGGGGTGGGTGAAAAAAAATACACACATGCCAAAAAGCAATTCAGTCAGAGCCTATCCAGAGCCACATCTCAGCTGTCCATCACACCACAGACATTTAATAGAATCGAGCACATCACAGGATCTCCAAAGACGCGGAAGCCAACCAACAACGGCAGATGGATCAAGGAGAGAGAGCGCACGTCCCTGACAGTGAGAGAGACAGAAGAGACCAAACACGAGACACCTTGGTAGGCAGGAGGAATGTTGTAGTCACTCGAGGGGTAACACAAAGGCAGCCCAGAGCGTCGTCGCCCCTCCTCAACTTGGAGGTGATGACCGCCATGCTCCCCTGATCCTGGTGTCACCGTCCCAAGCACTCCCGCCACGCCGTAGCTTCCATCCTCAGCAGCGGAGGGAGCGGCTCCACACACACACACACACACACGCACTCCCTCTCACACCGCCGGCCAAACCCTCCACTTCTACTTTCATCCAACCATCTGTCGCGGTCCTCCACCCATCTGCTCCTTTCATCAACCACGATGCAATCGTATGACTAATGACCTTAGATGATCACTAAGGACCCCCTAAAATGAATAATACATACATAATATATATCTTCTATGGTTCCTGCAGTCAAGTAGAGCGATTATAGCCAAAGTAATAACACTTCCGTCGTATTCCTTTTTCTGGCTAGCAAATTCATAAACACACTGGTAGTAGCCACACGCGTTGGGTCACGGGTCCTATGGTTAAATGGGTAGCCGTGGGTTGATGGCCGCTAAAGCTAGTGGGTCAGGTGGGTTAATAGCCCCAAGGCTAGCGTGTCCAGTGGGTTGATAGCCTCAAGGCTAATAGGTCTATTGGGCTGACAGCCTCAAAGGCTTGAGGGTCCGGTGGGTTAATAGCCCCAACGCGAGAGGATCCGTTGGTTTTTAAGAGCCTCTAACGCCAGTGGGTTCGGTGGGTTAATGGTCCGAAAGCTAGTGGGTCCGGTGAGAGTCATTGCGGGGAGTCAGTGCAACAGGTTGTGATGTTCTGCTAAACACCATCGTACTCGCCACACTGAGCTGTACGCACGAGGGCGAGTCCCGTAACGATAGGGATAACCTTTCCACATAACACTCCGACTCCAGCTTACCCACCTTGCGCATCAAAGAAGAGAACTGTATCGTCACTATGGCACCTTCGCTATGGGCCAAATCACACATTCTCTCGCCAACTCTCCCGACTACGAATTCTAGCGTCTAAATGAGAGCATGTTCAGCGGGGGGAGGGGGGTTAGACCGGCCAAGTGCATCACGATCGATAGTAATCTCCAATCGATTCCTGGGCTCGCCAGTGCGTCACCGTGCTCCACCCCCACCCCCCCAACCTTTCAAGAACAATCCCTACACCCTAGGGCTGTCGACATATGCGCGCGTGACGTCACCGGCAAGCGAAGGGGCCGCGTCCCGGGCTGCCGAAACGCCACAAGGCAACACACATGCATCTGGAGAGGACCTGACGCCGATAATGCCCTCCCCTCCCCTCCACACCCCACAAACAACGCCCCGTTTATCCTCCCCGCTGGCCTCGATCGACACACACACACACGCCCGCCCACCACTCCATCTTCCCTCAATCTTCCCCTAACGGCTCGAGAAAATCACCCGATACGAGGGAGAAAGATCGCACGTCGTTGCGCCGGCTTCTTACGCCGCCAGCACGTACAGGGCGCGTGACTGGAGTTGCCAACTCGCATACAATCTACTTTAAGGAGGAGGGGGAGGATGGGGTGACGACCACAACTAGGGGGTGACGGGGAGAATAAAATTGGGAGAAAAACTACTACTGTAAACTGCCTAGCGGCCCAGCTAGTGCAGTGTAGAGCCCGTGATATGTGCACCCAGGTCGAGGAAATGCCTGCTGTGGTGCGGGGACCAGTTGGATGACACAGGTGGCTGGGGTGGCTAGGGTGGCCGGGGAGGTAGTGAGAGGGTGAAGGACACGAGGCTAGGAAGAGGAAGGCAACTGTGACGAGGGAAGAGACCCGGGTGTTAATGAGGCTGGCGACGGGGGTCAAGGGTGCTGCCGCCGCCGCCACTGCCGAAGGGGAGTACCCCTTGCGTTACGCTCACGAGCGACACACGGGGCGGCTTGTACACGGTGGTGCTGTGATGGGAGGAGGGGGGCCATGGGCGTTACGATGACTCTACGAGAGAAATACAGACAACAGGAAGACCTGATTGGCCCACGACTGGGCTGTCTGTTAAAAAAAGTTTAACCTGACAAGAAAATGTAATTCCGTTCAGCAATTTTTTTAAGCTATCACCGACTCCCCCGCTGCTGCACATTAGCCTTCTACTGTCCCCGTTATCGCTGTCGTTTATACACTTTATTTCTAGCGTTTTTCTCAGAGTATACCTGAATTTATAAAATATCTGTCTAAACGACTTTTGAAGGTTCAGGGTGTTACTGTAACGGTTGGAGAGGGCCATGGATGTTACGGGTGACGAGTTACTCGAGAGAGTTACTGTGGATGTAAGAAGCGGTCGGGAGGGGTGCTACTGTGCCGAGGGGAAGGGGGATGAAGTTTTTACTATGATAATTTCGGTGTTTGGAGGTCCGGGATGTTACCATAACTAGATGGGAAGGCAAGGGTGTCGCGCGCTACTACGAGAGGGGACGAAAGCGTCACCGACTAGGTGTTACTGGCTGGTGAGGTGTGGGAAGGGGGGGGGGATGGGGGAGGTTGTAACAGTTGAGGGAGGGAGGGGAGCGAGGAAGGGTTAGACTAGGGCTAACGAAGGAGGGTGGTAGGGTTCCCCTGTAACTGGAGGAGGAGGAGGAGGAGGCGGAGGGGTGGCGAAGATTACCTGTGCCCTAAGAAGGTTGCCGAGACTGGCGGGAGGAAGGGAGGGAGGGAAGGAGGAGGGCCCTTGGGGTGGGAAGGCTGCAGGAGGGAGGGGCGCCACAGCACGTCTCACCCCTCCTGCTCCTCCTCCTCCTCCCAACCAGGAATCAACACCACCGCCTCCACCACCACACATCATGAAGCAAAATAATGACACACACACACAGGACCCGACAGTGTCATAAAGACCCCCTCGCCAGAGACCGACAGGACATAACCAGTTATCAAGCAAGACCGCAATCGCACCCGGACTCAACATCACGGGGGAAAATAAAGTGACATTACACAGTTTCTTCTCAAGTCTTAAGACGACCTAATGCCGTCAGGGTGAGGCGATAAACAACAAACAATGCCAACTACGAGAATTAACAACCCGGAGACGTAAAATTTCCTGCAGCAACACAATCCCTTCCTTACACAAATCTGTAATATCCACAATTTTGCAAACATATTTTCGTATCTAGCATATTCAAATGATTTTCAATCCTAATCAAGGACTAGGTAAGTGAGAACTTGTCCTGATTAGATCCTAAAAAATACTTACAACAAAAAATTACAAAATAAAACTATTTTCTTAACGAGGGCACGAGCTAAAGACCCCCCTGTGACTATGGAGTCCACCCGTGCGTTGGGTGCCAAGCGAAGAACCCCCACCCCCATATGACTATCGAGTGAACCCGTGCGTTGAAACCCACCCACCCACCCCCTACAAACAGCGAACGCCAGAATACGAGAAGCTGAACGCCCCCTCATATGACGTAGCGAGGAGGTCGGCAATCCGAGTGCAACCTGCCCCGCTAATGACTATCATCGACACCCCGTCAGGGAAGCGTTTTAGGAGGGTGTTCATATCCGATGTACTCGGGTTAACGTGGGACGTCTTGCCTCCACGAGTGGATGACGAGATTGTTCGCTTGTAATCACTCACTCACACACACACACACACACCACCTTACTCATATCATTCGACACTACGTAACTCGCACGACTCTCTACTCTTGACACTGTCCTGAGCTAAGCGCTACCTTCGCCTGAATGGCAAAATCTCGACATAGGTAACAAACATCCAAGAGATAGGGGAAGTCTCACGAGTGTGAAACTTTCTCCCCCATACCGTGCAAATGACTAATTACGAAGAGATAATTACATGCACATATGGTGAAGTGATAAGCATTGCTGACTATGAACCACGCACGGGCCCGTCGGGGTTCGAAGACTGGGCTGGACAGTTGGCTCACAGTCAACCCAGCTGTTCATGTTCGCCTCGGCGCTGTTCGATATATGGGGACCTGTATTTGGAAGGGATGCGTGCGAGTGTTTTTGTAAAAAGGTTCCACACAGGAGTCTCGGTGGCGGAACCAATCCAGCGTGTGACCTCAAAAGTATAACTCGAGCACGGCGACGGTTCGACCCTCGGGTGCGACGCGTCGGGCCTGGCCTGTGACCTGACCCTTAAAGATCGGGGTCAGCATAAGCAAGAGTCATCGCGTCGTGCTCCAGAGTCGGACCGTTGTGCTTCTGTCGTACCGTCGTGCTCCAGAGTCGTACCGTTGTGCTTCTGTTGTACCGTCGTGCTCCTGGATCATACCGTCGTGCTTTCTGTCGTACCGCCGTGCTTGAGATTCGTCGTACCGTCCGCCGAGCTTTCCGTCGCACCGTCGCGCTTCAGAGTCGGCGTCGGCGTACCGTCCTGCCTGATATATTCACAAACATGCACACGCCCGCCCGCCCACCCACCCACCCACCACAGGCCAACCTGCCATCCTCATCCCTGACCCCTCCATTAAATTACGTCGAGCCCCCTGACGATTCAGCCTGCTATTATCAAATCCCGATTACATCGATGCCCGGATGTCTACTGACGCACTCCAGCTCGCCCTCCGGTCACGAATTAGCGCCCCTGCGCGCGCGCGCACCCACCAAGGTTGCTGCCAAAACCCCCGCATCTGAGCACTCGTCCGGGGCTCAACACAAAGCCCGCCAACATGCACAACACGTCTCGGAAATACTGTATTCTGTATCGCCCTACTTGGAAAAATGACATTGAGAAGAGACTGAACAGCGGTAAAGCTAACAGGATTTATTCTTCAATTGGGAAGCACACTCAACGAAGGCCGTCGAGCCACATCTATTTACCTTAGATATATAAAAAAAAAAAAGTTATAAGCTGTACACACAGGATTTCAAAATCATTAAGAGCTTTCAGAACCTCCATTGACACAGCTCTCTAAAGGCTTCATCAGCCGGAGTTCCCTCGCAGTAATGGCGACAAACTCGTGGGCAAAAGTTTTGATCTTAATTGATGCAAAGCTCTTTTTCCTCATGAGGACGTCCAACGTCTATTATTACCTACCAGCGGGAGGAAATGGAAAGCAACAAAACAGATGCGTTAAGAAACAGACTTGACGAATATTTCTGAGTCTTATTAGGGATATTATCTGCGCCTCTAAAGACATAAAAGCAATGGGTACTTCCATCTTAGTCATCTATGTGTGCTCTGTCGCCCTTCAAACACTAAGCCCTGTGTTTCTGATCTCTTCCGCTATAACAAACAGCCTCGAAAGGACCTACTGGCCACATGTTGTTTGCATTCCTCTGCATTTGCAGAACAGTGTTATAATCATCCTTGTATGATAAAACATCTTTTCGAGGGTGCTCACATCTCCAGCCTAGATGCACATTAAGAATCACGCCTTCGCATCCCGGAAGCCACACACGTCTGTACTGTCTCTTGAATATTCATGTTCCATCAAAAATCAACCCCCCAAAACTCGGGAGAGTCAAGGTCAATCCAGCGTCTATCCGCACCTGGACAATGGCACTTGACTGGAATCATAAAAAGAGTGACGCATATCCTACTTTATATCCAAAGGCGGGAAGCGGTATGGAGGGGGGAGGGGGGAGAGACTGGAAGAGGGGCTGGAGGGATGACGAGAGATTCTGCAGAGCGGCCATCATCCTCTTCCAACCCAAACCCTTTAGCCGAAGATCCAGGGCCTGATTTATACCCCCATCCTAAACCTGAAGCCCTCTCGTTGACCCACATCTGAAGGCTCTTCGGTTGCCCAAACCTGAAGGTCCTCTCGTTAAACCATACCTGAAGGTTCTTCAGGCACCCAAACCTGAAGGTCCTCTCGTTAATCCAGACCTGACTGCTCTTCAGCCATCCAAACCTGAAAGCCCTCTCTTTACCAAACACCTGAAGGTTCTCAAGTTATCCAAACATGAAGGCCCTCTACTTCACCCACACCTGAAGCCTCTGGCGTTACCCCAGCCCTAACAAACATGCATGGTATATGAAAAAGACACATAAGACGACCACTTTCTTTTATCTTCAGTGGACAGTCTGCACACCGGGGGGCATTCAGACTCCTTCCTCGCTCACTGGTAAAATTAAAAAGAGCAACAGGAAAATGGAGGCTACAGAGAAAAGCGCCAAACATCGTTGCGTCCTCCGCTTATAGAGCTGCCGCCCGCTATAATCATCCATACCTTGCCGAATAAACGTTCTGAAGCGGGTCCAATGAACATCTGGTGAGCAAATAACCAAGGCAAAATCTTTCTCTAAATTTCCTACCACATTCCAGAATGGTAAATGAAGGACTGATTAACGTCTCTCAGGAACTTGATCTTCAAATGAGAGACATTGTCATCTGACAAAATCACGCAGAGGTAACTTTGCATAGACTCGTTTTGACACTTTTAAGTGAACCCGGAGCCGCCATCCGGCGTTACTAGTGCTGTATATGGCTCTCAAGACAGCGAAAATGAGAGCGAGGTAAACTTTCTTACCAATAATGTCTTCAGAGCGAGTCGGAACCTCAATGTTCTTCATCTTTAAAGATTAAATACATAAATTCACACACTGACACACACGCAAGGTTGAAGAAACAGTATATATATACCAGCGTTGTGGGCGGTGTATACACCCAACCCGCATTCATAAAGCTAAGTAACAATTCAAGAGTATCCTAAAGGAACACACTTAACTCGGGCCTCTGCTACCCAGCCGCCTTCTCCGCCTCCGGGGCAGCACGGACCAGGATGTCAAGTACTCGTATGACAACAAGGTTCGCCATATCGGGCCAACTTACCAACCAACCGACTCCAGCCAGCGCCTCACACAACGTACCTGCCGATACAAATACAAATTAGATGTAAAGAACCAAAGAAAAAAATAAGTAAGTAAACACGCAAATACATCAATGAATACTCCATTCATCACAACCATTTCCTTCCCAGGATATACAGCGTGATATAAGCACCTTCTCCTCAATCGATCACATTCAAAACATATGGCATACATCATGGACACTATGCAAAAAAAAAAATCATTTAAATGAACATTAATTAAACATGACTAATATGGTGATGCTCACGTGTACAAGTAGAGCTTTTGCATGCTCTAAAACTCGCATGGAAAAAGCCATCATGTATAATGACTGTGCATGAAAATGCACACACACATGCTGACAAAAACGAATAGACACACAAACACACTATATGTAATAAATACTACATTTAGAACAACAAACACAAACACACACACACACACACAAACACCTTTGGTCACTGCAGTTACAGAAGCACAAGCAACTAATAGTGAAGGTCCAGGGGAAGGGTAACAAAGACGGTATCAGAATCGAGTGAGCTGACTTAAGAGGGGAAAGGCTTGAAGCCTTACATTCGTACACCACTGAAGAAAGAAGAGCTCAGGGGTCTGCTGTTATCTGTCTTTTACATGCGCACAACGGTACAACCCTCAAACACGAGGACCCTTGCTTGCGATGGCCTAGCGCTACATGGTCAGGCCAAAGGCCAGGTCCTCATGTCCGAGGGCCACGCCGTCGTGCTCAGGGGTCGTTCCTACTCCCGAAGGAGTCTTAAATAAACAAGAGGTAAGTCCGGCAGTAAACAGGTGCAAACTGAGGTAAGTCCGGCAATAAACAGGTGCAAACAGAGGTAATTTAGGCAATAAACTAAACAGATGATAAAGGATCAAATTAAACGTAATCGGAGAACATGATATCAAATGGTCCCGACCCATCGGCCCCGGTCAAGACAAACCAACATATAATCATGAAAAGCCAACTAATTGCCGGGAAATTAGACTATACAACACATAAAGCAACTCAACTGGAATTACGAAATTAAACTGGCGAACGCTTAATGAAAGATAAACACCTTAAACATCACAGACAAAAGAAGCGAGTATAAAAACGAGTAAAATTATACTTGTGTGTTGAAGTGGACCCTGTGGAGGAGGAGGAGGAGGTGGGGTGATGGAGAACACAGGGCGATGGTGGTGTTGGATGTGGCAGAGTTGTTGGTGGGGTGGTTGTTGCATGTTGTGGTGGTGGGGTTAAGCTGGAGGGGAGGTATGGGGGGGGGGGGGGTGTTATTACAGCTGATAAGTACTACCATTCAGCAGTTAGTAGTAGTTGTTAGTTTACGGAGGTTGGAAGCAGTAGTGGTGGTGGTGGTAGGCCTCAGTGTGGTGCCAGGCGACACGACACGCCCACACCTCCGCCCTACACAGGTTCCCCTGAGGGATCAACTTACCTTCGCCACCTCCAACCCTCACAACCCACGACGCCTCCACACACACACACACACCCTCCCCCCACCACCCACTCCAAACCACTCTCGGCTCCTCCCCTCCCACT
>JAYMFT010040792.1:0-15615 GCA_038088735.1 Panulirus argus | reverse complement strand
ATATATATATATATATATATATATATATATATATATATGTATATATATATATATATATGATCCTGTCCTGGAAATTCAGAAGGAGCTAATTGAATTACACCTATCAGTTATCGACACACTGTCTCAGGTTTCCTCTATCGCCACTCAGAGGCTTTCGAGACGCCTTACGAAACACGCACAGGTGTACACACACCTTCAGGAGACGCAGGGATCAGCTCCCGCTGTGTACGTCGTTGCGGGGAATTTCCTCTCGTGAACAATGAGCTCGGATGTCGCTCACGCCAGGAAGTGTGACAAATCCAGTAACAAAGAAACAGATGTGGGGAAGTCGTCCCAACCATGCAGGCAAAATTCGAGCATGAAATTAACCTTTCTGGCACCACGGTACGATCCTTGAGTGGGACATTGCGATCATTGCACATGAAAGGGACGAGCCATTAATATGGCTGCATGACTCTTGAATGTACCATGGGAGTACATGGGAAGGACAGAGAACAGGTGACGTGATGAACAAAGACGATGATATCTGATATTTTGTCAAGATTGTGGTAGAATCACGATTGTAAAAAACATAAGGTATCTCCCCCATCCACCTCTCCCTCCGGCATAAATGCCAGCAGAAAAAAAAATGAGAAGAATCAGTGTGCAGTATGTGGGAAACATACTACCATTGAAATTTTATAGGGAAGTGTGAACGAGTAAAAAGTCTTTTAATAGTTGAAATAACGGCTGCACTGGGGCTGGTTTCTGAAAGAGAGCAGCGTTTACTGACACTATCTTAGTTATCATTTACTAATAACTCTTTATGAATGAAGTACTTGTTTAAGCCTTGATCATGAGGGTATGACGGTTCGAACCTTAAAGAAGATGGCTTTGGCCCCTTTGATCAAATGCCATACCATCATACTTATGGGTAGTTTGGTAGGGGCAAAGACTCCTACTGTTGTGCGCGTGAGGCGTTAATATTGTGCTCCAGGGGTTATATGATGTATCCCCACATATATCATAACCTGAGGAGATTTCTTTCGTACCGGAAGCCATGGGTACGGTACGCACGTCCGAGTAAAGAGATGAACAAAATGCCCACCTTGCCAGAATGATCGGTGGAGGATTGTATAGACGCATCGAGCCAGATGCTTCACGCCTTCTCACTGGTACACGCCCTTGCGGCTTGGAGTAGAGGACATTCGGATAAAGCCTCCTGCAGGTCCGGAGTGGAGGACTTTCAGGTAAAGCTTCCTGCTGTTATGTGTGTGTGTGTTGAGGACGTTCAGGGCGAACTGCGGGTTGCATATCTTATTGTTTATCGGTTGTAAAGCCTTATGTGGGTCGGCCAGAAGCCTTGGTTGTTCATTTGCAGGTCCGTCGGTGATGTGTCCACGGACGGGGACGCACGTGCGCACGTACAGGGATAGTGCACGTATGTTCCCGCGCACACACAAAGGGGATATTGGTCTAACGACGTGTGACTATCGTAACGAGGCCGTAAAGGAAGGGCTTCCATAGACCCTCGCGGCTTAGGTGTTGGTAGGGAGATGCGAAGCAAAAGACCAGGTTCCTCAGCTGATGGGACGACTCATGGCTGGAGACGAGTGTCATCATGGGCCAGATATCTTAACCCTGTGGCTCTTGTGGCCTCTCGTTGTTCCAGGTGTGACACGGTGATGGTCGAGAGTGTGAGGATTCCACTTCCACCTGGCTCCCGTTTCACCAGACTTCGCTTCCACTCGGCCCTTCTTCCACCAGCCTCTCCTTCCACCTTGGCCATCGTTCCACCAACCTCCTCTTCCACCAGTCTCCCGTTCTGCTAGCCTCCCCATAACGCCCCGTGATAAAAGACCCTACTTGACATACCGGGTAATAGGTTCAGTGATGGAAGGTCGGGTTGCATCATCTGATCCTTTTTCATTCACGTATGTTCAGAGGTGATCCATTTCATTCTCGTTTGTTTAATAGTTACTTATTGTAAGGTAACCAGTAAAGTCTATCGAGGAAGTATTACATGATCTATCTTTCGTAAGGAGCTGACTCGGTTGATAATTTTTATGACGAGATGTGTGTGTGTGTGTGTGTGTGTTCAGCAAGCCATAAAATTGCTCGTTAATGCTTTGTTCACCTAGATGAGGTTTGATTCTCCATGAATTGATGGTGTACGGAAGCTTGTTCTCGAATCAGTTAAGCTGAAACAGGTATAAGCCACCAAGCTGAACCACTAGACGTGTTGAAAACAAGTTGACAACACCAACAGTACACAACACGATTCCCACAGGAAAAATTACCTGCTCACAGAGGCCAGTTCGGTGCTCTATAACTTCATATATAGATTAAGTACAATCTCCCTAGCCTCAGATAGCCTCTCTTATACTACATGTAAGAGTTCATACTATCCCAAGTGAATCTGGTCATGCTGATACCTGGCCCAGAGTAACAGTAATAGTTAGAGTCAATAATCTCTTGGACTGTCTGGCCCTGACCTACGGGGCCACAAGGGATGATAACTTTAACAAACTAGACTGTGAATGGAGAAAGTGGTTTAGGCGGGTTCCTGGTGTTAATGCCCTGCCACGCTCGTAGTGACCTCACCCCTAATGTAATGTCCACTCCTTCCCTCGATGCGGCAGTTCATAGTGCAATGACCTCTTTCTGTTGTCAAGGAATCAGCCCTCAGGTACTGAGATCACTCTGCAGCTAAAATCTCTTCGTCCTCAGTAGCTCGATCTTCTCTGACAATGTAATGTGATGATGTTGGTGAGGTGAGCGAGTAAAATCTTTGCGCTTTAGTCATGTATTCAGTAATGGCAAGTGTCTGCTGGTCTCTGAAAAACTGGACGTTGAGGCTAGCTCGATAAGGAAAATCAACCTTAAATAGAACTGCTGTCGTTGGGAGGTGGTTCAGCACACAGCAACTTGACAGAAATACTGTTGCCGGGAGATAGCTGTCTATTGAGCAAGCTAAGAAGAGGTTAGATTTGAATCTCATTTTTGTGTTGGGCGTGATTAACAAGCAGTTCTGTAATCTCTATACCGTTAAGGGAATTACTGAAGTACCTGGAGTCAAGTGTTCATTTGTCATGGTATCAAATTATCATGGTTCATTATCTGCACCATTCTGTATTGAATTCTTTTGTGATTACTATTTGTGAGTAATATTTGTGTGTGTCACAGGGAGAGAGTTTTACACTCGTGTTGACCCGGCTCTCACCCTTGCATGTATGTACCGCGTCTTTACTTCTGTGTATGTATGCAAACACACAAACACATACACCCTAATCTATATTTGTCTCTTATTGAAATATGTTTTTCTCTTGTGTTGCGAAGCCTCAGATGTTATCAAACATTGTACTTTAAGAGCGAACGGAAATCTTTAAAACTGGATTTAAAATACGAGTCATACTGGCTTAAGAACAACATGAGACAACGAACTATCGTCTCGTTCCAGGCTACTGTGTTCAAACGTCAATTGCCACAGCGGACCTCATGGGTTTAAGTCTGATGGTTATGTTAAGCTTAGGTTAATCTCAGCTTGACTATTTAGGTGCAGTCAGAATGATGTTTTACCTAAAACTCTGTAAGTTAATGGGAGTAGTTGACACAGTAGGTTGCAACAATGCAAATTACGTCACAACAACAGTGAACTATCTTCTCCTCACCAAAATTCAACAGACCGGTTCTCCCAGCTGTCTTGTGCTCGAGTTTCGACAGCTTAATGAATCAATGAGTTATCTGCAGCTGACTTGATGAAAACTGATTTTCGCTGGTCGTGTGTCGCTTTCATTCTTTTTTTTTTCTCTTAAACTGACATGGCGCGGGCACATAACACGCCCCCGTCAAGGTCATCTCGGGGTGAAAGAAAGTGGTTAAAGAGAAAGAAATTTAGAGATTGATTAGGGCTCCTCGCGTGTCTGTGGACCTGATGATTAAAGAAAGAAAGGTTACATGAAGTGAGAAAGGCATAAGAAAGAAGAGAAGGAGGTATCATAATAGCTAATAATAGCGTATAAGAGCACGGCTAAAAAAGGGTGTAGTAGGCTTAAGGTGTCACTGAACCATACTTTCACAGTATTTAGCTTACGTTTAACAACCAGGAAAATCTTTAGGAATTCCCTAAGTTATGAGAGGACAGATGCAAGGTTCAGCACCCAGCAAGATCATGGCAACCAAGGTTAGCAAACAGTAAAGCAGTGACAACTAAGGTAAGCAAACAAAAGGACCATTTCAACTAGAGTCTGTTACCCTGAAAACCAAGGCTAACAGGCAACAAGACTCAACCATAGGTAGATGCCACGTAGACCACGGCAACCAAGGTAGGATTATGGCAACTAAAGTTTACAAGCAGCGCGATGATGGAGAATAATGTTTACAAACTATGGCAAACACTTCACTGTTACATTAAAGGTACAAATATATTTGTTTGTGGTTCAGTAATGGCACGATGGTTTTCACAAGGTCATAATCCATGAAATTACTCCCGTGAACAATAAAGTAACTGTATATTTTTAACTTCTAACTCTTGAAAAACCAGTAATGGTGCTTATGTCATGTTTTGCTGAATGAAAGTAAAAAGTGTTACGTCGTGATTTTACATTGTCGCTGGAAACGATGGCAGGCCCGCCCGTAGGTGTAACTTTATCTGCACAATACAGTGTAAATATAGTCTTCGCATTACAGTCACTGCAGAGGCTGCATTAGCAGTCCCCGGGTCCCTGACCTTGACTGGGACAGAATAAGTATTGTGGGCCAGCAGCAAGAAGGGAGACATTCACTTCTTCCCGCCAACCGCCAGACAACCTGATGTCAGTTGACGACATTTTGTTCACGAAGAAAGACGAAACATGAGTTGGTAGTGTTTTAGAAATAATAGTTGTTAAAGTAATAACTACTGATAATTACTATTATTCATAGTTAATAAGAATATTGTAATAATAATCCAGTTGAATTGCTTTATTGTAAATTATTACATAGATTAACGGTGCAATATTTTTAGAGAATCAAGCGTTGCATTTGTGAATAATCATTCCATGAAAAAACTGGAAGGTGTGTTTGTGTACAGTGTGAGGGTGGGGGACTACCCACGTGGCTAGGCTGGAGGAAGTAGGTATCTGGCAACGCGCGTAGCAGTGCTGCAGCGGCTCGAGATGAGTCAGTCCGTTCGGCTGGGTTATGGCTTAGTGTCGCATTGGCTGTGAGAGGTTGGGTACAGCTGCGCTCTCGCGCGAACACTACTACTGGTGTTGTGGTTACTGCCCTTTGGGGAATACTGGAATGCTTCGTGTCTGATTAGTGTCCCGATTTATGACTTGATGCTGTGGTTGTCACTGCCTGAACGTAACATTTAAAGTAACTTATTAAATATCTGGGTCGTATTGAATTTTGGCGAACTATAAGGTGTTGTTGAGGATAGAGAAGACCAGTTTGATTCATTTACGTGTGATCCAGCCGTCGGAATTGCTCTGTGAAGATGATGTCACGTTCAGTTAGCGAGTGTAAGGGCGAGGCCAATGTCGTTAGCGTGGTGTAGTATTGCAGACGATCTCCGGCCAACTGGGCGCGTTCCTACTTGTGCCGCTGTAGTCCACTCATCATTAAACGTACGGCGTGGGGCAACTACCATGGATCTTGGGGGCCCTACGGTAAGGAGCCCTTGCATGGGGTGGGCTAGCGGTGCCAGGGCTGGTGACCCCCACATGAGGAGAGCCCCCGGGCCAGCGTCAGTGCCAGCAGCAGCAGCAGCAGCAGCAGACACACCATGCCACCCAACACACAACCAAAACAAACCCTCCAGCCTGGCTAGGGGCGTATCCAACGCGTGCGGGCAGCTGTCACCCTTATCGCACCGGCACAGGCTCCATGCACCGTCCATCATAGTTCTCATGGCTGTGCTTGTGAGTCTCCTGCTGCCAGGGGCGGTGGGTCATCCCCTCATGGGCAGAGGTAGCATGTCGCCCAGAAGGAACGACAGGCAGAAGAGGGAACTGATCGACGACCAAACGGTAGGTGCCACTGACCTGCACTACTTTAACTCCCCTAAACACGACGGTACGACCCTCGAGTGTGTGTGTGTGTGTGTGTGTGTGTGTGTGTGTGTGATGACCTTTCACCTGACCCGTCAGGGTCAGGTTGAGAGGTCAAGTCGTACTGTCGTGCTTAAGACTCGTTATCATCACTGAAAGGGAGTTAAACCTGTGAGAGAGTTCTTTAACTTGCACGCATTAATCATCTTTCACAACAGCTGAGAGACAGGAGCGATTCAGTGTCAAATGGAGAGACATGTGCCATTCATTTGCAGGGCACGTATGAAAGGCAGGGCGATTGGTGTCGACACCAGTGCAGCTGTTTGCTGTCAACCCTCCTTAGAGATGTATCGTGTCATATAAGGGGCTACGAGAGACAAGCCTGTGGCTTCGTTGTAAGTGATATTTGTCACGTTCAGTAATAGCTGCAGCTTGTTGGTTTCGGTGTCCGTTTTCTTTTTTTTTTGTACGATTCCTCAGAGGACCTGCTAACAAACGGGTGACGGGGTAAACACACTTAGGGAAGGATTGTATGTGGGTCCTGTGCCTATTCGTGTTAGCGTGAAGGATCAATTTCATGATTTGCTTTTTTTGTGATATACGTATATTAATCATTTTTACTGCTGATCGTTTATGTATACGGACATTCATCTCTATATTGTGCTACGCAAATTTATCGTATACGCAATGTAATTGCTATTTGCACTTTTTTTTTTATAAATTCTGGGCTTTATTGATATTTGTTTCGTTTTTCTATTTTTTTATGTCATTAAACTGTACTTGATCCGTTGTTCTGCGAAATGTGTTCTTGATTTTATAAAATTCTCTCCCTCTTCCCACTAACGACTGGGCTTCCCAGAAGTATCGAGAGCCATATACATAAATAGTGTGTATGTGGTCTGAGACACTTGGAGGAGGTGTTTAGCATTTTTCGGGTGGTGGTTTTAACTCGCCCTTGACGGGGGTCTTAATGACCCCTGGCAATTGATAGGTTTAAAGCCCCGACGAACCATCCAACTTGGATGTGAATAATGATTTTTTTTTTACTCACTCAAATAAAATTTAAACGTGAACTCTGCATAAGTTTTGGCTCCTCCGTATGATTTTTTACCCCTCTGGCCAAATATTCGTTCTTTGTAGTCTTATGGGCTACTGTTGTTACTAGACATGCCCCCGGAAATAAGGTCCGCAAAAAAGGGAATGGTTTACACATAGATTCAGAGATGCTACTATAGTATGCGGTCTACCACGGTATCATACACTATAGCATGCGGTCTACCTCATTTACTACCGAACCTAACCTAATCTAGCTTATGTTATGTTAGGTTAGGTTAGGTAATAAATGAGGTAGACCGCATGCTATAGTGTATGATACCGTGGTAGACCGCATACTATAGTAGCGCCGATTCAGAAATCACTGGTGCAGTAATGAATTGGTTCAGCTTCCATACCGTGGCAAGGTCCTTATGTTTAGCTCATTCACTGGTTACAGAAATGTAGTGCTTTTTAGTATTTCGTTTTACAATTATAGGAAGGGTATTCTCTTAATGTCATCCTGCTCAGGCAAGGCTCTCTCTCTCTCTCTCTCTCTCTCTCTCTGGGGGACTCCACCTTTTTCAGCAGTGTTATGGCCAGACCACCTCTCGCTTGTACCTTAGGTCTGTTTGTATGTGTAACTCTCTCTCTCTCTCTCTCTCTCTCTCTCTCTCTCTCTCTCCTTGTCCCCCGTAAATGAAAACAAAAAAATAACCATGTAGAAAGACCCTAAAGCGACTTGACGTTTCGGTAGAGAGGCTTTAATATAAGGGGGGTGTGTTCCACCGGGAGAGAGAGTGAGAGAGAGAGAGAGAGAGAGAGAACGTATGTCGGAGTGGGCCTTCTTGTCTGGCGAGTCACAGTTTTTTTCCGAACTGGGGAAAGAACAGCGAGATATATCACCCTTGGTGATAATGGCCCACTGGGTAGAAAGACCCATAGTCTCCCACCTCGGCGAATCATTATATCCTACGTTGGGTCCTTCTCTGTGACAGGTCACATTCATTTAGGGATGTGATTTCTGTCACTCTTAAGTATCAAGGGATGTATCCCTGTGGGTGGAAAGACCCTAAAGGCAAATTTCTTTTATATTTCGAGTCTTTAAAAGATCCATAAAACAATTGAGTAACCCGCTGGGTGAAAAAAGTCATTCGAGAAAAAGTGTGATACGCGAGAACTCCGGGGCAGTAAGATGAGGCAGCTCGGCAAAATTTTACGACCTTGTAACTGGCCAGTGAGAAAGACCCCGTAAGCAATGTGACCCTCTAAGTAAAAAATACCTCTTTTCTTAAATACCTTTCCCCAGTGCGGGTACGTTGTCCATTTTCTTTATCCTGCTGGTTTCCTTGTTGTGAGACACCATTTTGAAAAGAATTTATTCATAAGGTTAAAGGGAACCCGTCCACAATACGGCTGAGTTGCCTCCATAACGATACAATGTATTGCCAGTTTTATCTGACCTCGTACATGTAGGTAACATTATACAATTTTGTGTTTACCTCATTTCCAAAGCGCATCGGGTACAGATCTCAGGACGTTGTGACCAACCGGTTAAGTAGATCATCAGGGTATTGTGACCCACTGGTTAGATAGACCCAGGGTATTGTGTGTCATGGGACGAATGAATCCCAAAGGCTACGTAACTCTCGAGGATGACAATGCGACCAGTCTAAAGCATGATGTGGATGGGGCAACCCGGGAAGCGAGTCAGTTGCTGTTTGCACATGACACGGATCTGGTCGTAGACTCGTTAAGAAACTCCAGAAGCTGGTGTCTGAGTCTGGGAGTAAGTGTGAAAGGAGGAGATATTGTCTAGGGGCGAGACAGATAGGTTTAAGTGTGTTTTGACTGGGGAAAGCGTAAAGGAAAAGAAGTGTTCTAGTTACCTACCTGGCAGTGGACATGACAGAAGTTTAAACCAATTGGCACATATCTAGGGGAAGCAGCGGGAAAAGTGTGGCAAGGGTTAAAAGATAGTAACACAAACTATAGACGTATCCTTGACATTAACAGTAGTACAAAGATAGTATGAGTGTGGAGAAGGTTGATCGTGTCAGAAAAGACAGTGTGAGAGAGAGAGAGAGGTGTGGTATTAAGCGAAGTGGGATTGAGAGAGCTACGAAGCATGTCCTGAATTGGCTCGGATATATTTAGTAGATGAGGGAAGAGTGACTTTCTAAGAGGATCTACTTGTCAGAAGTAGATGGAGCAAGGGGGATGAAGAGACTAGGAAGGAAATGGAGGGATGGAGAGACTGGCAGGGAGATGAAGGGATGGAGGGAAAGAGGATCTGACGTATCGTGGCCTGACCATTGAGAAGGGTAAGAGGCGTGAGGTAAATGAATTGGTTCCATGTGGTATACAGGGGATGACGTGGTACCAGTGGACTGAACCAGGGAATGTGAAGTGTTTTGGGGAAACCACAGAATAGTCTGTAGGGTTTGGATGTGTATGGTGGGCTGTGGTTTCTGTGCATTGTATATAATATTCAGATAGTGGATGTGAGCAAATAAGCCTGTTGTGTTGGGTAATAACTCAAGAAATGCATTTAACACACGAGGTCCTCAGCCCACTTCTGTAAACATGCCTCATACTCACCGATGTACTGTATATATAACTCTACCCATGACAGTGTTAAGCGTCTGTAAAGCCTGGCCCCAGCCGCAACAGATGGCCTGGTGGAATTAGCGGCTAAACGAATTAAACTCGTGGACGAGATAGCGTACCTTGCAACGGGTCCTTGGCCCACTGTAAGACTCGCAGTTCTGGTAATAATCCTGGCATTTTATGACTAGATTGTTTACACTGCCGGGCCTCTGGAGGCAGTACTGTGGGCAAGTGAGGTCTTGCAAACAATGGGTTAAACACTTTGATGATGCTTTTCCTGGTGGAGCGTCAAGGTTGGATGTAGTAAATCTATTCTGTCTTGGACGAGCAGTGTTGAGGGGAGTGTCTGCCTCCCTCCTTGCCTTTAGCCTACCCTATCCTCATGCTGTGTTTCAACGCGTCACGGGCCATTCGTGTGGCACGTGCCGCCGTATGACACCCAATGTGTCATCCCTGTGACACCTAACGGGCCACCCTACTCGTGAGGGATCTGGTGTGCCATCTGCGTGAACTTGAGCCTCATCTCGGTCATGTGAAACCTGATGTGTCACCCGGGTATCTCATGACCGCCAGTCTCTGTCTAGCTTGGGAGGAGCGTGTTTTTCATGTGACGTCCTCCAGGTAGTGCTTCCACATGATGTATGCCCGGTAGTGTTCCCTTGTGACGTGCGCCAGGTAGTGTTACCATGTGGTATACGCCAGGTAGTATCCCCAAGTGATATATGCCAAGGGTGGTACTCCCATGTGAAGTAGACCTGAGAGTGTTTCCATGTGACATACGCCTGGTAGTGCTTCCAAGTCACTTGCGCATGCAACTGCACCTGTGTGACATGGTGGCAAAGATACTTTTGTATATGATGAGGGAGGTAGTTAAGATGCAAGCATAACTGAGTGCATAAGGGATGTCACATTTGACTTGGGACTCGAGGACGCTATTCTCCTAGCCCCATGAATGACGGTACAGCCGCAGGACACGGCGGTACGACCCTTGGGTGTGATGGCTTGATCTTTGACTTGACCCTTAAGGCCCGGGTCAAACGCCTGGTCTTAATGCACTGGCCCTGCTCAAGGGCCTTGATTTCGACAGTAAGGCAAAAAAGATGACGGTGCGCTAGTGGTACCCACGACGGTACTAGTGGTGCACATGACGGTACCAGTGGTGCATATGATGGTATCTTTGATGCACATGACGGTACCCGTGGTGCACATGGCGGTACCAGTGATGCACATGACGGTACCAGTGTTACATATGATGGTACAGGTGGTGCCCATGACGGTACCAGTGTTACATATGATGGTACGGGTGGTGCCCATGACGGTACCAGTGGTGGCCATGACGTTACCAGCGGTGCACACGGCGGTACAACTGCCCCGTCCCCTGATGGTTATGCCCCAGTACCAGCGGGTGAGACAATGATCCATAAAGTTGTTTCCTCGGCTGAAAAAAAGATTTAAATGAAATTGTCGTTTACTGGAATTGGTGTGGAGGCCCGAGTGTGCACCTTGGCAATTTTGGGAGGCTTTCAACCGCCATGCGTTTTGCCGGCAAGCTTTCAGAATTACTGCAGCCAAGTTGGCCCGTCTCTCGCCGGAAGCACCCGGTTAAGCTGATGGCTTCGGAGAGGGATTATTTCATTGCTGGAAACTGGTTGACAGTTTTCTGGCTGGCCTCTGAATGTTTATAGTCCGACTGATTACTGATTAATTACATTTTTCATTGTGTTTAGTTTGCACGATATATATATATATATATATATATATATATATATATATATATATATATATATATATATATATATTTATTTATTTATTCTTGTTCTTACTTACAAATATTTCGTGTACAGATTAGGCACAAGGTCTTGCATAAATATACTCCAGTACATAACTCGTTTCTACGATCTCCCAAGTTAAGGCAGAGAATTTGGAAACGCTCTTCGTTTTGGAGCTCTTTAATAACTTTTCAACAATAACTGTTGTCATCCACTCGCTAGTCCAAAACCTGTTAGGTAATTGAGGAGTCAGGTGTTGCCTCCCGCCCTTGAAGGCCGCCATCACCTGAAGCGGATCTTTTCGTGTTGACGAGGACTGAAGTCCAAGAAACTGGTAGGCAAAGTATAGAACAGAGAGGAAAGGCGACATGTAAAGATGTGCAGACAGCAAGACACAGTATATTGTAGACCTCTATCACTCTCTCTCTCTCTCACTCTCTCTTTCTCTTTCTCTTTACCCAGACCACATCGCTTGGATCTTGGGTCTGTGTATCTGTTTAACTCTCTCTCTCTCTCTCACACACACACACACACACACACATACATATATATTTTTTCTATCATAATTGTTGGATATTTCCCGCATGAGTGAGGGAGCGTCCAGAACAGATGGTTGAATTTTAGGGGGCTACAAGATCCTCATGTGGCTCTTAATTCTGTACCTTCTTTTGGGAAGCATTCCAGGAAAGAAAGATTTCCAGTATCCCGCTCCGGCCCGTCTTAGTCGCATTCTACAGCACCCAAGAAATATGCGAGTGGTACTCTTTCTCCCCTATCCCCAGGGATATATATATATATATATATATATATATATATATATATATATAGATAGATAGATAGATAGATAGATAGATATAGCGGCCGACATGGCATGGACAAAAGCATGGTCCAATCCAGACCATACCAGTTAAAAAGATAAAACAAAAGTTTACCAACGAATAAAATACAACGTACCAGCTTAATCTAAGCTCCTGGGACGCTTGAAGACTCGGATTCTTGAAAGTGGAAAAGTTATAGGGCGAAGTGGAAGACGAGAGAAGGAAGATAATTCCACAGCTTAGCTGGTTGAAGGAAGAAGGAGGCATCGTAAAAGTCAGACCCTGCGAGGCAAGTCTGGAGGTGGTGAGGGCGAAAAGCAGCCTAGTCTGGCGCCACAGGTCCGGGTAGGGAAATGGAAGGAACATTATAGCGGACGGAAAGGAGTGGTTGAAGAGAGAGGTGATGCCAGGAATGACAAGGGGGCGGAGGGCTTTCGATTACGCTCTGGCTAAGAGATAATACCTGGCGATACCCCATGATGGCTTTAGGGGTCTTTACACTCACAGCCCAGGGTGGGCCCAGGCTGTTGGCTTGGGTCTTTGGTTGACCAAGCTATTGGAAGCCGCAGCCCTCAAGCCCACATAGCCCCCTACACAGAGCCTGAAAAACAGAGGAATAACCACCTCAGACATGCGAGCAGTACTCCATATTGGAACGAATGAGAACCCGGGAAACATGGAACAGCTGCTCGGAAGAAATATAGTCACGGCGCCCTTAGGGTTTGGGGAAGGAGACTTTACGATGTTCATTATGTGAGGTTTATAGGATGGAGCGGGGGATATGGTTTATGCCCAGCATGTTCACGTTGTTGCAGCGTCGAACTGCGGTGCTTTGAACGTTTATTTTCAGAAACGAGTGAGATTTAGAGAGAAATATGAGCAGAAATTGCTTATTTGCACTTTTGAACTGAACCGTGTTATCGGTACTGCTTCTCCAACCTAAGAGACTGTACTAGTCTGAGCCAAGAAGAGGATACGTGGTCAGTGTGACTACTAGAAGGATCATCAGAGTGAGGAAGGGAAGGAGAGTGAGCTGAAGTAGGTGGAGTTATTGGCGTAAGGGTGAAGAGAGAGTCGGAGGCTGAAGAAAGAAGACCTCTTATGGTGAGGCGATAGGACAGAACCCTGAGGGACACCGCTGGTGATTGGATAAGAAGGTGGGGAAGTCGCTCCATTATTGCCTATCGCGAAGGAACGATTACAGACGAGACTTAGTCCTACGAACTGTGGGGAAGATAGAGCTGACTGTGGGTCAGGAGAACTTCGGCAGTTACAGCGTGGATTAAAGTAGGTGTGGCGGACTCTGGGCGTTCCGCAGAGGAGGTGAGGTGTGGCAGACCTGCTCAGGCCAAACTAAACACGTCAGTGTGTAGATAATCTGAAATTAATAAGAAGTATCTAGAGAACACTACAGAAGTGATGAAGGCTGCCGTGCCTCTGTCCAGCCAGCGCGTAGTAGCATATCCCAGTCTTCTTCACACACACACACACACACACACATACACATTCACCATCATCACCCCCCAATAAACTCGAAGGGAATAACTTCGTGAACTCATTTCTGTTTCTGAATGTAATGAAACTTGTATTACTATCACTGTATTTTTCCAAGCAGAGGAAGCGGTGAAAGTACACAGCCATCCGTGGCGGGAGGTTCATGAAAGCTGAAGACAGGTATGGAGAGGAGCCAAACTACTCCCTCAAGTGCTGACACACACACACCCCTCCTCACCACCCCTACATCTATTATTCTTTTTAGTGTGGTGGTTTGGAAAGACGAAGACGAAGAAGAAGAACAAGAGGTGGGACAGGGGAAGAAATAGCTTGAAACGGACGAGAGAGAGAGAGAGAGAGAGAGAGAGAGAGAGAGAGAGAGAGCTGAAGAGTGCACAGGTGTATGGAGCAGGTTTTATGTTGCGTGTGGCTGTTTTTCTGGAAGCGTATTTTTGGAACCTTATTTATACACCCCCGGCGGACGAGGGGGAGGGTGTGCGGTGATGATGTTTCTCGTTGGTTTTAGGGAGGAGAATTAGCTAAGTGTTGTTCATGGTTACATCGATGGATGGCTAGGGATTCCTCTAGTATTTTGGAAAAGATCCTTGGGGAACCTTAGGGTGTACCATGTTTGTGCAGGTGTTCAGGGTCTAGAATAGGTCTGTAGTTTGCGGCATCTCTATTGTCTCGTCTCCTCTGTATTTTTGTGCTGCTGCTCGAGACTATGTGACGACTGGTTTAACCTTCATTCGTTCATGTTGTTCTTTAATAGTGTTTTCATCGTAAGTGTACTTCTCATTTGAGACGAGTCTCAGGGCCATATTTAGTGTCCTCTGATTCTTCAGCAGGCTTCATTTGGAGGAGAGCTTGGTAGGGACAGGAAAGTAGGTTACGATAGAGAGAGGATCATGGCTTTCACGAGATGTAATTTCTAGCTAGTCGTAAGGTGCCAGATTCTGTGTAAGTGTTCGGGGCCGCCTTTCCTTCTACGGTTCTTTTGTTTATATTAAGTTTTATCAAAACTCGTGATGTTAGAGTGTGATCGATGAGTTTGTAGCTCAACAGGTGCGCTGTTCTCTTTCCCTCTATGTTTATATCGTTGTTGGTTTTATTCTCCCTAGCTCCACTACGGTAAATTTGTTTATAAATATATTCATCTTCCATCTTATCTTTCGAATATGTTTAGTCTGGTTAACACCTACAGTACTTAAAGTGTTCTCTGGTAATGAGTTGTTTGAGACTGTTGTCTTTGTGGCGTCGTCTGCGTATATGTCCCATGTCCATGACGCCAGCTGGTGGGGAGAACGTCAGCTGTGTAAAGTGCGAATAGTGTTGGTGAAAGGACGCTGCCCTGGGGCACCTCGCTTTGTCGAGGAAATTTTGGTGACGCCGCAGAGTCGCTGATGATTTACGGTGCGTTGGTTTAGAAAGTTACGCAGTAGTGTTTCTGTGATATGTGGCAAGCCTACCTGTTGTAGTCTGAACTTCTAAGAGAGAAATGGGACGATAGCTCTTAGGTCTTTGATCTGGCAAATCTGATCTTGGCCTCACTGTTGCTCTGGCCTCTATGAACCTATTAGGGCAAGTATCGTGTGCACAGCAGAGCATCGTGGGTATTCAGAAAGCATTTTAGTCCTTTTGAAGGTAGCATGCTGAGTTCTTGCTTTTCTGGATGGCTCTTCAAAGCTCCGGCGAGTTGATTGTCATTAAGAAGCAGCTGGTAGGGTACAGTTAAGATGAGTAAGATGAGTCTGTGGTCTGATGTGCTCATCCTTCACCGCCTCCATACTCCAAGATACCATGTACTGGTGGCTCACACCCACATCCACTCTAAGCCAAGAGAAAAAACTATATATATTTATATATTCATATATATATATA
>JAYMFT010040781.1:0-15615 GCA_038088735.1 Panulirus argus | reverse complement strand
ATGAGACAGGAAGTAAGACCAGCAATCCTGACATGGAGAGTGTAGGATGGTTCCGGGCACCACTTTAATGCTCCTCAATCAGGACGGCAGCACCACCCTGGGCGGCTTCTGTCAACAACGTACTATCTAATGGGTTGCTCCAAGGGGATGGGATAATCTTTGAGTTAGCTGGGGTACCGGGAGGGGTTAATACACTACCAACTGAGCCCTCCCGCACATTGGTGGCAGAGTCACACAAAAATAAATATCACTCCAGCTGAGGAACATGGAAATTCTCACCAGGGGAACACGGAATTAGTGACCTGAGGAACTGTATATAGTAATGATAAAGATGATAGTAATAATGGTACTTTATTCAATCAATTTGTAATACATTTACAAATTGAAACTCTTTATGGATTCAGAGCCATGTTATAATAAACATTCTGTCTCATACACGAGGTAAAAGAAAATAATAATGTAAAAGTACAGTAGCTAAAAGTATTCATATACATTAAAAGACAACAGATTTGGTTCAGCGTCATTATCATACACACATCAACCCATATCGCTAACTGGGCACCAGGCCCGTTGGTGCACAGCTTTGGATCTTTCCTAATCTTAATGTCTTCTAAAACCTCACCCCTGGCTACGACATGTAGCTACCTTGTTCTTGCCCAGTGGCCATCTTAAGTCTCTCGCAAGAGACTGCAAGCAACGGCAAGTTCGTGTTCTGTAGAAAACGACGCTGACCGTGTGAACTACCCCTCTTCCCATACCCTTTCAAGTCTAACACGTGAGATCTACAAAGCAATATTCCACGTGACCTCTCGCTCTTTAATCTCTAACTCGCTCGACCTACGCTTCGCTCCGTCCACACCGTGACGTCAATCCCCATGACTGACCTTTGGTCATCGTTTCAGCTACGTTTGGCTATACGGATTCTCCCTCCGTCGCCGTGGCTGGCTCTTCTGCCATGACACCACCTTTCTAAGGTCCTTTGGAGGGTGTAAGTGTTCACACCCTCGCTCATGTTCAGAAAGGGAACACATCCACAGGTGTCAGTGATCGCCGGAGCTACACTACGAGGTCTTATCAACTTTATCCTTCTGGTATTTATGTCAACTCTTATATTTCATCATTTCACTTCATGGGAGTTCTTCAGTGCCACAGAACGGAAGGTCTAAACGCTACTAAAGGGATCAAAGAGCCAGCCCACTTTCGAAACCATTCTAAACCCTTATAAGAGTACAGGACAGTCCCTTTTAGAGATTGACTTCGCTTCACACTTCCCTGTAGAATCCTCTGGTTCCCTCACTCCTCCCATTAGGGCGGAGAACGTCCAGATTTGCATAGACGGTTGGCAAAATCCCCTTCCAGAGCGATGAAGATACACACAGTTTACTGGACACGAGACGTCAACCTGAGTCGCGCATTGACTACAAATTATCACTTCGGGCTCATCTTGGGGTAAAGGATATTTCCACTGGGTAGGAAATTCATTTACATATTGAGCAAGAATCGGTCGGTGGTCGTCTCCTTATCAACATGCCTGCTGCCCGTGACGCTAGAACTTTGGACAATTCAAAGAAACTCTTTATGGTAATCATCTTTGTAATAAGGACTGACCAGTTCCCATTCCTTTGATTCACACAGTAAAAAATACAGTTAGTAAGTCCACGACTAGCATTATTTGCGCCTCCTTAGTCACACTGACAGTTTGCAGGTGTTCCTCTGAATCACCTGTCTGCCTTCCAACATTTTTAACACACCAATCTGTGAGTTTCTGGCAACTCCCACTTTCACAAAAAGCCCCGAAGGGACCCAGCGGTCTGTTGCTGTTTGAATTCCTTTGTATTCCATTGTTTATAGAGAGACTGCCCGATGATACCGACGCCACTTCTGGCCTTTTGCACGAAATCTCTCGTCCGATATGATTGCCTTTCGTCGTTTTTGTAGACAGTCCACGAAATCTCTCTGGAATCTCCTTAGTTCTCTCCACTGCTCTCTCATTCGCCAGACTCCTCTTGTCAAGCTGGATGTGGCCTCCTACACCACTAAAACCTCCTTTCAGACTCGTATCCAAGACCTACATGCCTTCCTGAGGGTGCTTGCTTTCACTCTAGAAACGTTTTACCTTCCAGCAATCCAGTTGTTAGTGCTGTTCCGCGTATTCCCATCAGGCCACAAGATCTGATAAACCACCTTCAGACTGCTCCTCACAGGAGTCCACTGAAGCTTCTACTGAGATACTCACACACACCTCGCCTGTTGCTGCTCCCTCTCAACAAAGTACCACGGCCTTCGTCAACGATACACCCGACTCGCCCGCCAGTCTCCTCCAATGTCCCAGTCGTGCGCGTCTCCCGCACACATCTATTCTTCTCATCCCACTTACGAACCTCCTCCGCCTCACCATCTAACCAGAGCTGTGACTGACATCCTTCACACACACTGTGCTACCGTTGCCGACGGTTGTTACCGCCTACACTGTCCACATCACGAGAGGAATGGACACATCACTAATAAGTGTGATGCCTACGCTTCTGTACGTCAGGTTTTGAGTGCTCCCTAGGCGAAGTCCCTCTTTAGCACCCACGATGTTCCCAGAACACTAGAGGGAAAATCCGCGCTCTGTGCAGCACTCACTCCGTCGTCCAACAGATTTTTTTCCTCGTGATTGATTTACCCCCTACCGTTACGACCGATGAGGTTCCATTGTCCTCTGATGATCACTCATCAACGCTAGATGATCCGTATGTTAATGCCTCTTGTCGAAGAGTCTCTGTTGATACATGTCTTGATTTAGGTTCATCCAGATCGATTAAGTCTTACCTTCTTCCCCCATGCATTATATTGTCTCTGGAACACCTCAGCATGTTTATGGATCTGTACAGCTGACCCTGTCCTTGGGCACACCATGATCTACTGAAGCCCTGACTGGTTACGTTGTAAAACTACGTGTAACAAGCTTTTGACAGGCTAATTCGGGCTAGTCTAAAGCTCAAGCTTACTATGTATCATTTCTTGAAGAACAAATCACCTTTATATACGTCATTAAGCTTCATACGTTTGAAGCTGTGAAAGATGTTCCCCTCCCCAAATCTGTTGAGGTGAAACATAACTTGAAACCCTAAAGTGTCTACTAACGTCCGCCCCCGTCTAACACTTTTCTAACTTCTCTGAACCTTTAATTCCAGTTAATGATGCCTTCTAAAACTGTTCGTAGCTCTCCCCATGCTGGGGGTTAGTAAAATTCTACAGCCTCTGCTGTTGTACGTGCCTTGAAACCTTTCCCTGACGTCCCTAAAGCTGTCCTATCAAAATCCTTCCTGATCGTCTTCCTCTTCTCCATAGGGTACGCGAGCCTGCTCGTTCCTGCCTGTGCATGAGCACAGTCCTTAAGTTCACTTACCCGTGTGGCACAGCAGACACCGCATCAGATGCTGCATCTGGACAAGTCGCTGTCATCACCTCACACCACCGTACGTTTGACCTTCATAAGCTTCTACAACAACAGGAGTCGGATTCCATGTCTTCTGATGTTATCAAGTATCTCAAAGGCGAATTGTGCTTCTTCCTCACGTTCAAGAAAAAACTCCCAGTCAAAGATCTCCTTGAAAAAGGCTTCATTTGGCACAAGATTACACTTCACACAGGCAAGAAAAGCGCCACACTTTACAATTCTCACGTCTCTTGTTCCTCAGGCACATGACACTACTGACGGCATCCCTACTGGGAAGGATTACACAACTCATCAAGTGACTCTAGACTCTCATCTGCCTCACAGTGCAAAAGATTTGCTAGTAGCTACGAGGAAAATGACACACGATCAAAACGCTTTCGTGATAATTCACATCTGAATCACGTGTTCTTTTGTGGTTTAACTGTACGACAAAAAGATATTTCTACATTCGCGGATAAGAGTTTCTCCGGTGCATGTTATAAAAGGCGCCTCGAGAACACGAGGACTCAGTGTCGAGTTATGATGTTCCTTCACAACATTGACGGAGAGTCAGTCTTTCTCAGCATGTTACGAGGGGATTTAGCGTTTCCGATGCAGATGCTCGTTCTGGTCGACTCGTTATCTTGTAACTGGGAACTCGCGCCCCTATACCAGATAAGTCAGTCGGGTTTGTTGCTCTGGCCTCAAGAATCTCACAATTCGTCAACACGCGACTCAAAAAGTCGATTTCTCAGACGATGGTTCAGAGTTGAAATTCTCAGCCGTCACTACCTTCTGTAAAGTGTATCACATCCAAAAGCTCGACATCACAACACGAGAGAATTCTAGAATCTCGAGTGTCTAGCGCCCTGCCATCTCGTCTGACAAGAATATCCCTGATATGTCCTGTGTTTCCTTAGTTCAGCATTCGTTCAGTCGACAGGCGCCTCTTCTCATTTCACCCATCCTAGTGAAGCCACAGGAATGTCCTCTTGGATTACCACTCTCTCCACCAGAACCTGTCCATGATGTTGTTTTCCTTCAGAACACACGACTCAACTTCACCACATCGACTGTCAAACGCGTTGGCTTTCACACGATTCAAACTCAAATATCGTCTCTGCTTAAGAAATGGTCACGTCCGGAACTTCTTCAAGAATGTCGAATGGTCATATTGCAGAGGCACGACATCTCGGATTCCATGCCTAATCTCAGTCCTAGATCATCTGGTCCTTGTCGAGTGACAGGGGAACAGTGGAAGACGAGAGCGCTTCTGCGGAGACAGACACATGCGCATGGAAGAATGCTCGCTTTGATCACCTCAAACCTCTGGAGGTATTAGGACCGACTTTACCACTACCTGATGATGATGCCCTTATCCTTCTTGACCTACCCTCACCTCTTCCTCCCGATCCTTTGTCTTCTACAAGACACAGCTTATGCTCTAACACTTCCTACGATTGCTGTCCGGCAGTAAAAGGTCATTACTCATCTCACCGTGATTTTCCAGTATTCGGAACTCTTGTTGCTGCGAAGCTACTACATTTTAAGACTCAGGACCAGATCACTTCAAAGCTGTTTCCTCCTCCTTCCCTCCCTCACCAATCTAGTAAGTGATCCGGGATCCCTTCCTCCAACTTATCTCGTTGTTACCCAGAAATCCCTTGGAAGCTGGAACAGTCATATACTCGTCTCATTTGTGACACTGAATCTCATTTTGTACGTGGATGAAGACGAATGTTTTCCTCTCATATTAACAAGTGCTTAAGCATCGCTCTTTTTGTTACTATGAACGCGTCAACCATAATACGGTCACTCCTGCATGGTTGCTTGGTTGTTTGGGCTTTAGGCCTGTCAGCTGCCAGGGACGTTCAGGCCGTCAACATCAACGTCATCCAACCATCTTAACAATTGTTAACACCTGCGGATAATTCTGAGACATACTTCTATTCCTATGTATACGGCCTGTTTCAATACCACTTCAGGCCTTGTCCATATGTCTTCTGTGTTAATATTTAGGAATTCTTCCCACCTAATCATATCATTCACTGTATTTGCAGTTTCTGCCGTTAATAAACCTACCAATTCAACTGTTTACCAGCTGGAATTATCATATATTACATTTCCATAAGTGGATAATCTAACTATATGCGTTGATGGAATGAGAGAATGCATGTATTTGAAACGCGCTCCCGCTTGAATCATGTTTAATAAAATTCCATATGGCGTCTGCATAATTATTTGCGTTTGTATGCCATTACTGTAGATTTCCCATTTTTTCTAAACCTGTTGATCCCATTCATGTTCACGTCAATGTAATTCACTTTGTTTTCGTCTTCATGCTTGCTAAGGTAATTACCTAGAGCATGTTTGCATACATTTCCCAGTAAGTTAGATTACATGAATGTTACGTGGACTCTTTCCTGTCCAGGGATTTCACGTCATTAAGACATTTCCTTTTGTGCAGCGAGCGACGTGGCACGGGCGACACATGCACCAGCCATGACCAACTCTGCTGAAGAGAAAACGGAACATGAGGAAGACAATGAAGAAATTAATCAGGGCTCCTCAGGTGCCCATAGACCTGACTCCCAATGACGGAGAGATTATAGGGAGAGGGAAAGACGAAGGAAGGGAGGAAGGAAGGAAGGAAGGGAGAAAGGGAGCTCAACAACTTCGCTGCTCGACGAAGGAGGGAGGTCACCCTTTTCATATATACATGTGCTAGAGAATTTCCCTGTACAAATATGTCATTGAGGAAGGTGGGACAGACGTACATTATCTTCTCCGATGGTCCCCATTCATCCTCTTGTTTATCGTGAAATAAAACACCATCAGTAATCCCGTTGGACACGCTCATTAGCTTAATTAGCGTTCGGTTAATTAGTATGCTAACGGTGAGCTATGCTGTACCATAATTAAACAATAATCACGACACTGTAAACACGACCGTTCAACTTTCGCTCTAATTATGGGAATTATCAGGCAATTTTCAACGCTTTCCTTTTCTACGTGGGACTCTATTTTCTGAAGGAGCAGGTACGGTTGGCCACACTACATTACCGCCAGATCTATCATGGCTATTTGACCCCTTGAGCATGACGCTTCGACCCCCCCCCCCCCCGTGGGTGACCTCTGGCCAGGCCGTCAGACCCGAGGATCGTACCGTCGCGCTCAAGGGGTCGCGTACCGTCGGTGTTCCGTTGTCGTACCGTCATGTCGAAGGATCGCGTCCTCCTACTTGAGAAGCTAATCACCCGAGATGGTTGTTTGTTAAATGGAAACACGTGGGAATCACCCACATCTAAGGACACCAGTTGAGGACACCGATATGTGCTTATAGGAGCCATCTAAGATGAGGACACCTCCATTGCCATCAAAGGACTGAGACACGGGTTCACCAGACATAGATTCGTCTCCTGCCCATTAACGTTAATGTGAAACAGTTATGCGCCACCATCTCGCATGCCAGACCACCACTCCAGGTGATGTGATATAGATACAACATCTTTGTCACAAGCGATACTTTGGGAGGCACAGAGAGGCACCTAACATAACCACTGTGATCCTCAGTCTCCACATGAGGTCATGGATGCCTGTTACCCTCCAGTACCATTCCCCATCCACTGTAAGGACAGATATCTTCCTCCACATCTCTACTGTCACCCAAGACATCACAGACACTCTGCAGCTGAGAGCATAGGATGGATGTTCTATTGTCTCATAAACATGATTGAAAATGTGAAGTCAAATGATGTACTAATGTGCATCACATCTATCAGACCGTCCCTCTAATATCTGCCATTGAATAATCGTATAACGTACAGCCATATAGGAACCCGTTACGGGGAATGTGTGGTATTACGGTGTGTGTACAAAAGGTAGTGTGGGCAGGTGTCGGCACAGCGGTGCCAGGTGGCGAGCTAGCACCACAGGGCACCACAACCGTAGACCACCAACTTCATCGCCAGGCACGGTACGGGGCGCCCAACACACGGCACTGTACCGGTTTCCCAACACACTCCCTCTGCTCTAGACACGCTAACACTCTCACACATCCACACGGCAATTGAGACTACACCTGCTGGCATGATGTGTGTGAGTATAATTCTGGTCCACGAATATTTTTTGATGAACTAAACGGTAATGTTGCCCTGCTAACGGTGCGTGATTGAGATAAACCCTGTAATTTTCGCTGGCGTTAATGGGCCTTACAGTGTTTATGGCAATCATGAAACCCATCACCACCCGCTCGTTCGTGCTGCCTCCGTGTTTTCCAGGCAGAGCCGTACCCCTCCCGTCCTGCTGACCTCCCTTCGTCACTCCTACCCCCAGCACCATTCCCGAGCGCCATCCCATTCACAGCTCAGAGAACACTGCGCACAGCGTTTATTTCGGGTGATCAACAAGCACACGCTTTGCGACAAGCTAAGGCTAAAATGGAAAAGATCAGTGTGTATTCTCATTACCAGATGTACGCAACAGAAGTATGTGACAAGTGCAGTGAGGCAATTAGACGTAATGGGTAACAGACCAGTTCTCAGTGGAAGAGCTTAGCAGAACCAAGCAACTGTGGAAACTGTGGTTCTAAGGCTATAAAGATGTCCAGCTGCTGGAACTAGAGGTTGTATCGTACAAATCCATGCTCATGGACTCGTGTGTTCACTTGATCAAAAGAACATTCTTTCGCATTTCTAATCTTATCTTTCATCGCTACATGAAAGAGAAGAGAAATAGGTTAACTGTCTTATTGTGCAAATATTCTTGAATAAACCTGAAAATTAACTAATATCCGGTCCTGCTCCATATCAACAGAATTATGAGAAATTACGAAACAATTTTGTGTAATTCGTCATCATTTACCGTTTATTACTGCACGCTGTCAGTCATGTTGCTACAATAAATACAGCTGCTTCTGTACTTATGGACGTGCGTGATCATAAAGACATGTGCATGCACGTGTACAGATATGCACAAGAAATAGTGAGGAGGATTGCATCAAAGTACAAAGGGACCAAGACAAACTTCAAAAACTGGTCCGCTACATGGCTGATGATATTCAACCCAAGTAAATATAGATTAACGAGGAGTGAACACAGGAAAAGAGGACTTAGGACGAACTCTCCCTAGTAGGGTACAAACTGCAGGAATCAGTGTGTCTGAAGGGAGTTTGGGAGTCCACACAGTCCCTAACCTGACGCCAGAGTCCCATCGTAGCAGTGTAGTAAAGGAGACAAACTGTCTACTGGCAAACGTTTGAGTTGCATTCAAGTACACAGACGAAGATATACAAAGCAAGCTGCTCATGTCGATCATTAATGCCAAAACTAGCCTATGCTTCTCAGTTCTGGTCAGCACTGAAAGAAGCACAAAGAGACGGTTTAAGATATAAAATCGCAGAGTTACAGCAGGAGGTAAATGGTGATCAATTTGTCCAAAATGGAGGAGAGATGATCAAAGGGAGACTTGATCACAGTCTTCAAGTCAGAGGTAGAATAACTAGAGGACATAACACGAGAATGAGCAAGAAATGGATCAATACAGAGGTAAAGAAAAATTTTAGTACTTATATAGTTTAAGGAGAAATGAACGCATGTAATACGCATGGAAAAGCTTAAAATGTGAAAATAGAAGATGATCAAGATATGGGGCCCAACGTGTGTAAAACTCCTTCCCAATATAGTAGGAAGAGATGAACACATGTGGGCTTCTGTAGCGCAGTGGTTAAAGTTGCGACTTACCAACCAAACGGACCTAGGTTCGAATTCCGGACAAGGCTCACAGACAATCCAGCACTGGAGTGTGCGTTCATACATAAGGTTAAGACATGGTGTATGTGCAGCGTTATGAAACGGGGCAACTCAAGTGCAAAACTCTCATCGAAAGACATGAGCATAAACACCACACAGAAATAGGGCCACCACGAGTGTTGATCATCCTCCCATTAACGTACTAAAAAGAAATCGCAAAATACAAGCGCAAATGGAGTCCTTTTGAGGGCTAAGTGCAGGTGTTACTAACTTTTTATTATCTATCAAATTATTGGCCAAGCAAGGCAGAACCGTACCTGGGTATGTCTGCTGATGATGTGGAAATGAAGGAATTATAACATATTAGGGACTGCGAAACACTAGAGATACAGACACAAGTTGCAGCAATGGCTGGGCAAATGGCCCATGAAATCTAACCCTTGGAAAATGTGAAGTCTTGAAGACAGTATTAAAGTGAGGGAAGCATATTACGAGTAATGCATTGTGAGAGGGACTTCTGGAACTTGTCACCAAAACATCATATGAGAAGGACGGTGAGGGAGGCGAGCTGTAGTGTGGATATTGTCCAAACTGCCCTCAGGTACCTGGAAGGTGAAGCCGTAGGCCGTACTGTTGACCCCAAGTTGGAATCTGCCGCAATATTCTAGTCTCCTCACTTAAAGAGCCACAAAGAAATGCTGGAAGGGGCTTACAGGGATGCAACGTGAACAGTTCCAGTAATGACTGGAGGGAGCTATGAAGACAGGAAGAGAAGCTCTTGATAAGCTCGCTCTGGAACAAAGAGGTGTGAGGGGAGATATGATATCTACAAACGAAATTCTTGGACATCTTGACAACGTTAACAATGATGCATTTCCTCAAGTCAAAGGATAATCCAGAAGGGGAAATGACTTGAAGACAGGGGAGAAAAAAAAAAAGTCATGAGAAGACATGGGGAAGGATTTCTTCGCGAAGGAAATAAAGGAATATAAAGGGATATAAAGGAAGCCCCACGAGTGTTAGATCCCCTTCCCATATGTACGAATATATCAAAACAAGTCCATAATAACACACACACACACACACACACACACACACATCTGGTGTGTGTTTGCATATATATAACAAAGAAAACACTTATCACATATACACAAAGTTAAGACACGAGACAGCACGAGTATAAAACTCTCTCCGTAACACAAATAATAATCACACAGCGTTGATTGAGACATCCTTGATTAAGGTTTTGAGTTGCCCGTGCAAGTAAAATCTATTCATTTGATTTTCGTCAATACTTTTGCTAAAATAGGCCCGCTCTAAGAACACAGGATTACGAAAAAAAAAATTTCATCTCTTTATAAGAGAAAAGAATAGTGTGCGTACGACCCTCATACATGTTACCCACGGCCTAACCGTCAAGAGATGTGCAATATATAAAGCCCTTATGAAAACTCTACACTTCTCATTACATTTCTCTACAAGGATGAAATATAGGCGAGTCGAAGATGAATATTACTGCGGGAACGAAAGTGGAATTATTACCTTAACACGGAACATCACCCATCTCACCGACTGTCATTTTCTTCTTTCTAAAAAATGACGTCTTTAGGAAACCTTTGGAATTTTGTCTTCTGTTGTCTTGTCTTCTTGACATATGACGCACACACGAGTTCCACTTAGAGACAAGATTCGAACGCAGCGCGAGGTTAAAAAGTGTTAAACTCTGTAGACAATATTCCCTGTAGACGCAATATGTTGTTGAGCGACTTAACTAAACGTTCGTTGGTGTCGCCATCTGTTGCCGAACGATATAAATAAACTTTCCTTGTTGTCGGCATCTGTTGTTGAGAAACTGAAGTAAAAGTTCTGTAGTGTTGCCATCTGTTGTTGAGCGACTTAACTATAATGAGCTCGGTTATCATTTATTTATGTCTTTTCTTGCCGTATGACGCTATCAACAGAGCGCAAGATTTTTGGCAGTTTAGCTTCCCTTCCAATCAATATTCCTTGATTTCGTCAGACCAAGTTAGTAAAGGAAGGGAGAAATAAAGGTATTTATCTAAAAAGAATAGGAGTATATGAATAAAGAAACAATCAAAAATCAATATATTGAAGGAAATATGGAGTACAAAGACATACAAACATACAAGTGAGAACTTATGAACAGGGATGGGAAGTGAACCATGGATTAAGACGAATAAGTACAAAGAGCTAGGTAGAAATTACAATACAATAGAGTAAAAGACAGAGGACGAAAAACTGAAAGGGACACGTAACTACGGTATATATTTACTATCTTAAGTGTGCTGTCGAGAGTGAGTGCACCACCATATATATGAGCGCGACTACGCTAGAAATAAAAGACCACCACAGAAAATGGTCAAATTTCATTACAGAAAAAAGTCCTATTACAGGGGTAACTACAATACCCAACGTACGGTTTAAGGTGTACCTGGTTGGTGTAATTTTCTTCCTAAAAAGGTAAATCGTCATCAGTATGTTGCTTACTCTACATATGTGATTAGTTCATTGAGAAAATGTCGGCTTTTATATTAGATACTCACTGTTTTGTCGTGGTAAGTACACACCTCATCCCCTAAGGTATCATTTTAGCTTTTCTTTCTCTAGTAATTTGATAAAAAGACTCTAACTTCTCTGTTTGGAAGGAGACAGATGAAAAAGACGTCGTAATTATCGTTATTAGGATTCAGAACATTAATCTTCATTCACGCAGTAATTATGAAGGAGCACTGCATGCTCACGTGAACACTATCATATAATAGATTTACATAATAATGCTGGCACGCAACACTCCCATGCATAAAATATGTAGCATGACGTGCACATGTTACCTGGTAATACACTATTGATATGAAGGTGTGGTCGTGTCTTATTTTTTCTTAGGATTATTCTGGGTTGGCTTGGGTAATTACTAAATGCAACTCTACTTCAAAATATATTACACTGGTTGTGTAAACCTAACACACAGGGACACACACGTGTGCACACACACACACACACACACACCTGGTACCCGCTTTGTGCCGGTGTGTGTGTGTGTGTGTGTGTGCACATAGATTTGATTATATTGTTCTTATATACAAGGTTAACAAGTGGGGAAATGCAAGAGTAAAACTCTCTCTCCCCGTAATACACAAAGAGTAATCACCAGAAGTAATTAATAAAAGTAAGAAATCTTAGAGAGAGATTCTCGCACATGTTCTAAGTATGTTTCTTATTTGCTGCTGTGAGTATATTGAACAGAGTTTTCAGCTTCGTATCTGAAACCTTTTGATGTATTCTCTGGTATTCTTGCAGACTTCAAAGCACTGTTTCTTCCGCGATGAGACGGTTTTAAGTTCATAACACTTTCCTGTACCCTTTTAATTTGTTACCCTGAGTAGGTTATTGTGTACATTTCTTTCTTGGTTACAAAAACTTCACTTCTTTCTCATGGTAAGTTTGCTACGTCCCATCTCCTTGCTTTCGCTCGTAAAGTGCTTATGAACTCTCTCGAATTTGTTTATTTCCTATCCTTTGGTTGGTGAGCATACAACCCAAAAGGATTCAATTTCGCCTCTTATTGTACACATGAAACATTTTCGTGAACAGTTTCTCGTCCTCTGGAAGGAAATTCTTTCATGACACTGCTCATTTACCTGGCTCGATACTGCTTCTTTTCGAGTATGCTTCTTCAGTTCTAGCTTCTCAGGTAGGATGATCCTGGATGTTTGACTTTTTTTTTATTTTCGGTCAATCTCACTGCTGAGCCTTGATTGTTCCTTGATATGACTGCTTAATTCATCTCTGCTAAACTTCATCAGGTTCACTTCTGCCCAGCTGTAAATCATTAACCAAATCTTTCTGAATCTTTTTCTTCTTAGAAATCGCTCTGTTTCATCTGTTATCATTAGCAAAGTTTCTAAAAATACCTTCCCTTCTTTGCCGATGTCCGATATCATTACTGTACAAAGATTTGAGGCTGCCATGTGCTTTCCCCACACTATTAACCTCCTATAAAGACATTCTCTTATTCTTCCTGAAGTTTGCAGAGAATCGATCACGCCAGATCTCTTTTGCCCTCTCTTTTAGCACCTGCACCTTTCTCTTAACCTCCTTCCACTTTCTCTGCAAGTAACACCCTTACACCTCTGCCAACCGCGCTGCCTTCTCTACCAACTAATCACTACCCTTTCTCACATGCCTCACACCTCTCATCTACCGCATGCCACACCCTTCTCTCGCACATGTAACAAATGTTTCCCTAAACTTCATCCAGCTCTCGTTCGCTCCCTTTGTTTCATTTACTCTCACCTTTTTACGATTCTTCAAGCAATCTCTCCTGGTATATTTTCATACTTTCCCTCTTGTATAGGTATTACTTTTGATTTTGCTCCTGAGAGCTGGCTGCTTGTGTACCCCGGCCACTAGCTAGACCGCGCAACACTCGGCAAACAGCTGCGTCACATGATTACTGTGTGGCCTTCGGCAATTCAAGGGTAGGCCGTTTTGATAACTGTTTCTTTCCCTACACCTCGAAGCTTTGGAACTCTCTACCCTCTCATGTCTTTCCCAATAACTATGACCTGGCACTTTTAAAAGAAAGGTTTTTAGAATCCTCCAAAATTCGTAAATACTTTCCCTTGTCTCTTCTTTTTCCTTTTCATAAGCCTCTCTATATTTCAGTTAAAGCCCGTCCTTGATGTGGACTTGTTCGTGACCGGAGTCTACAACGTAAGAGAAAAACACAAGCCTCTTTTCCAAACCTCACTCTCTTCCCATCCTTATCATCTTTTCTCATCTCGAAGCCACCACAAATCTTCACCAGCTACCCATCTCAGCACATAACATCCCAATCACTGTTACTGAAATTCGGCTGCTTGGGGTCGTTACAACAAGAGTGAAAATTCCCCTTCAGTGAGTCTGTATCACCGTCAGTTGACGAAACATGGTACAACTTCATTAAAGCAATTCTCGTTTCAAATGAATCCAATTCTGTTCCTGCTTCTGAGTGTAACGTAGCTCCAAGAGGTTAACTAGCTCATTATTCGCGTCTTTCATTATCCTCAAATAAACCATATTTGGGTCTGCCGTTTTATTACTTTCATTCCATTTGGTGTTTATAATATACCTTCAGCCTCAATGTCAGTATGTTGGAGAACGTTTTCATTTCTTAGCAACGGAACTGGATTCGAGACATGAATCGTGTCTTCAATTGCAAATGCAGAAAAAAAGAATCACTAAAGACATTTGCCATGGCTTCATTTTAAAAAACCAAGTCTCCACTTTCCGTAATTAATGGACCAATTCATCGGGTAATAACTTTTTTGCGTATAGATAACTATAAAATTCCTGACGTTTGCTTGATGTATAAGCCTCTTAAGTTTACTGGAAAAATATGATGTTGGTTATTAGACTCCGAGTCATATATGTGCAGGTTTCCTAGACAGCGGGCACTTTTTTATTTCACTGTTCCAACACAAAGGCTTCATTTTGGAAAAAGACTTTCTATTATGTGTTTGCACATGAGTTCCTTATACAGCTTTGAAAGTTTTTCTGAAGCTTTCTCAGGCTACGTCCATACCGTTTTCATTGACATTAGCATCCTAGTTTTGCCTGTTAAGAGCAATGCAATCATCAAAATTTTCACGTCTGTAATCTGGTATTTCTCACGACTTTCATCATGCTGACCAACGTTACAGACAATACTGAAAGTTACATCAAGAGTAATTTATCGGGGATTACTTCTACCATACTCTTCTGTAGCCTCAACATTATCAGAAATACTCAGTTGTAGTCTGAACTAAATCTAATATACTCTTATCGAGTATGCTCCTCAACTAATTGTATTAAGGCATTATTTAGGTAGATTTAGGAAGAGTCTGCGATAAAGACTTATTTCCCCTACTTAGAAACATGTTAAAGAAATCTCCCATTATAATTACATCTTGCTCATCACAACTTTCTGCTAACTGACCATTTGGTCCTTCGTTTACATGTGGTCTGTATTGGAAGCCTATACATTAATCCTATTGCTATCATCTCACGAAGCTTGTCTGTAATTTCTACGAACATGGAGTCGATATAATCAACAGCTACAACATTTCTGAGTACAGAATTAATTTGAGTCTTAACAAAGAGCAGGACACCGCCGCCTGCTTTATCTCCCCTGTCACTCGTATATAGGGTACTCTGGAACTGCGTATTCGCCAAGAAAATCACTATTTCTATTGTTAAACCAAGATTTAGAAATGCCAACCATATAAAACAATTTTCTTCCAATGCAGTTGTCTCTAAAATTCTGTTAACCTATATTCCGTGCATTAACATAAAATATTCTGATTCGTGATATCTCTAACTATCCGTCTGTCTATAGATAAACGTACACACAGACAGACACACAGACACAGACACACAGACACACACACACATATATATATA
>JAYMFT010040780.1:0-30214 GCA_038088735.1 Panulirus argus | reverse complement strand
GGGGTGGCATCAGGAATGGATGGGGGCGAGCAAGTGTGAATATGTACATGTGTATATGCATGTGTATGTATATGTATATATATATGTATATGTTGGTATGTATATGTATGTACTGTGCATATATGTGCTTATATGTATATATGTGTGTTTGTGGGGGGTGGGTCTTTCTTCGTCTGTTTCCTGGCACTACGTCACTGATGTGGGAAACAGCAGTCAAGTATAATAATAATGATAATAATGTATATATGTGTGTATGTGAGTGAATGGATCTTTCTTTGTTTCCTGGTGCTACCTCACTAATGTGGGAAACAGCAATCAGGTATAATAAATAAATAAATTATTATATATATATATATATTATGTGAACAAATAAGGCCGTTCATTGACTGTTCCTGATATAGCTTTGTTGTGCATGAAAAGGTGGGAAGTATATAAAGGAAATCATTATTATAGCAGTCATAAGTATCATCAACATTAGTATCATAAAAATGATAATGATGATGATGATAATGATAATGGTGATATTATTGATAATGATGATAATAATGATAGAATTAAAATATCAGCAGCTGAGGATTGCCTCTGCAGTCATTTTGACTGTATATGGGATGTAAGAAAAACAGCAGACAGTTAAAAGTAATTTGAACCAGTAGGAAATGAGAAACTGGAAAAACATTATGGAGTTTGAGAATGTGTGGAAGACAACAAAGATGGCTGCTTGAGAATGTGTGGAAGACAACAAAGATGGCTGCATTATGAATGTGGCCATAGAAAGGAACTATTACATAAAAAAAGGACAGATTCTTTTATCTCTAGTTAAGTTTCCTCAGGTGATTGAGGCAAACTAATGCACTGATGCACTATTTATAATGGTATCCCACCTTGTAGTTAAGAGTACTACATGCTAAAGTTATTGTTACGCAGGCCCCTCGAACTCACTCCACCGAGGGTCAAGGCTTGTCAGGATACCCTCTGCACAGAACTCAAAGGGGCGGTAACAATTTTTCTCCTTCACTTCATTCACTGACTTGTGGGTCCGGTGGCACTCAGTAGCAATAAACTCACTTAATGGGGAAGGAAGGTGGACAGGGAAGCACAGTAGTCACGTGAACTTTGGTATATTACGAACAAAACACAATATATGACAAGGAAGAGGGCAATGTCCGCTCATCGACACACACGAATCACACTGGGCTTATAGAGGCACTTATCGGGTTCACGAGGGTTTATAGATGCACTTATAGAGGGCACAGTACTGTACAGTACAGCTGGACGCGATAGGGCTTCCTAAAACACACCCGTCAGACGCGTCCGTGGTTTGTTTTCCTTTCGTGTCTACCGGTCTCTCTCCGACAATGCATCGGCTCCAACAAGTGAGACGCGCCATGCGCGCTGCGTGCCGCCTAGCACACACATACCCATACATTCAACGCGTACCTTTCACACAACATAGAAGACTATCAAAGTAATAAAATGGAAATGTCTACATTCCTAATCACTGCATTTCCTCATGCATAACATTAACACATGGCATTTTACGTACAGCATTAACATTGCGTTTTTCATTGATGTATCTTAATGCCAATACACACATCGTCTAATGCACGTGGAATTACTACTACGTAAAGAAAAAAAAAAGTGTTTGTAAGCACTGCTGCTTAAATTCAGGTGACGCAGCCAAAGATTCTGTGTTAAAGCATGCGTGACCAACGTACCTGCAGGTTGGGCAGCGGTAACCCTGATGTTGGGTGAGGCGCTCCAGGCAGGCCTTGCAGCAGGTGTGGCCGCACGACTCAAGCAAGAGAGGAAGCCGCTTCTCGCCATCGAAACAGCCCCTGCATATTTCGCACTTGGGTCGACAGATCATCATCACCTTCGACAAACTGCAGGATAAAGACCTGATACAAATACCTACAAGTAAAGAAAGGATTCTTACAGAACTTCATATCAAAATAAAGGTAATTTATCACAGAAATTCACGTGCAAGACAATGCATGAATTCAAAAGCGCGTATGATCAATGGTTTACTATAGCTAAGCTGTAGTTATACATGTGTACGTTTAACGTCTACCACTAATTTATATGTATGTGTGCGCATGTCCACTACGTATGTGCCACTGCGTTAGTGTATGCACGTTTAAGGAAAATCACCTGGTCTCTGTGTTCAGGAACTGCCGCAACCGACGGTCTGGTCCAACAAGGATACTTTTACTAAATGTACCTCTTGCCCGCCTGCATATGTGTATATACGTATATATTTAAGTCAGTGACACTGAGGGCCGATGACGAATTATTCGCTAGTCACCGATTATAAACACGATATCAGTGTGTCGTATCTGCTGTTGGTTTTTCAGCTTCTGGTGGAGAATTTATTCACGAATTACGTCAGAAGCTTTTTCACCTCTCACTAGCAGTGTGACTATCCCTTGTTGAATGGGACCAGGATATAAAATATCTGAAAAGATATCGTATATTCTTAATTGTATATGTTGTGAAATATTTGTTTATAATGTCACTTTATGTAAAAAAGAAATATAACGTACGTCTTGAAATCATAACCACACTATAAAAGACTACTTTCTTGTTAACAGAGAAATTATCGTTTGTGTGGATGATGGTGACTTATCAATGGCAACTGACTACTAAATATTCATTAAACCAGAACTAGAATTATTTAACAACACAAATTTCACTGGAAATTGACTTTCTCTTAACGGCCTAGGTTAAAATCCCGAGAAACGAATGAGCGTATTTATTATCACGGATACGGTACTTTCTTAATTGATTTCTTAGGCATGTTGGAACTTATATTATCAAGTGCATGTACATACATGGATTGGAAAATATGGAAAATATTCATAGCTTCCCAGAGACGCCCGGTCAGCAGCACAACATAATGAACGAAGCATTTTTTACAGTTGCGTCTAGGATGTGTGCCGCTATCACCCGGATATATTGAATCACTTGACTCCCAGTGCTAGACGTGTCTTGAACCGTTGCCAAACATGATAATCAACGAGGTTGAAACAGCATGTGATCGCCTGAATTATTTAAGTATGCCTTGAACTGTTATCTCTAGTCGGTGGCCGTACAACTGGTTTAATATCATTGTCTTTGTTTTTGACAAATTATTTTGGCCTCGGTTCTCGCGACCTGTTGGCGCGTATTCCAGCCGCACGCAACGGGCTGTTTCTTCTAGTTTCTGTGAGGAGACCAGGCATATGAGGATTGGCCGTTATGATGCCTCCTTTCTTTGCAGAAGGAAGCATGTGTTTATACTGTTCTAAGTTGTTACAACCATAAAATGATATAGGCTTCGCTAACCTCGTTGTTAACTTTTTCCTCAAACTCTTCCAGACACGAGATGTGCAATTTCTAAGTGGCATGTGGTCAAGACATAGTAAAACCACTGCAGTAAACACAAAGGTCATACCTTCCGGTCATCTATCATTTACATATCGACATTATTACATGATAAGGCTTGTGTCTGACCAACTGCAGTTCCCGTTCACCTTATCTATATCACAAACTCTTACGTAGAATTTTATCTTCTGCCTAAAGAAATGATCTTATCTTACACTGGTAGTTGGCCCTTTCGTTCCATTCGTAGCAAGAGCTTGCACCTATTTAATTAATTTATTCCGCTCGAGGGCGACAAGCCCAGTACATTTAATGCCGTAGATTATATCCAGAAGCATTCGTGTCTCGCAGGGCATAAGAGCTTACAAAGACGTGTGGCTTAAAAGAGTCATGCTATTGATATGAATTAAGGAAACATTGTGTACATTAACCTGTAGGAGTAGGATATTTCGTGAATACATATGAAGCCAATGACAACTCTCTTTAATGTATCTAAACTACTTTACCATGAAATAAACGTTCTATAAACGTAATTAGTTTAATAGAAGCTTGAGACACGTGACAGAATAATTTACAGAATAATTTACCCATCAGCGGCCCAGGAAGGACAGTCGCCACACAGGAGAGTGACCCCACTGAATCTGCAAATATGCATGACATGGGCTCATCTCATTGCTCAGTACTTATGAACCATATTATGAATTACAGAAACCCATGTTTACAAATTCGCAAATAATGTTTAATTGTAAATGAATTTAGAAATCAGAATTTAAAAGTTTAATTTCAAAGGAAAGAGACCCCATACGAGCTAATGAGTGCAATGCGGCCATCGTCTTTTTGATAAATATCCCAATCTCATTAGGCAAATGTTAATGCATTATAATGATGAAAATAATGATGATCATTTTTATTATCATTATTATTATTATTATTATTATTATTATTATTATTATTATTATTATTATTTATCCTGTAGCGCTTTCGGGTAATAAAAAATAATTCTACTTGGAAACAACTAGAAAGCCTTATAATCTGTTGAAAAAGAGTAATCAAAATTCAAGTGTATTTGTTTTAAAATTATTCATTACAAGAAAGTAAAGGTTCTCACTTGGTCAGTCTGTTTACGCCAACAGGTCTGCTTGGAACAGCTGATGGCAAGGCAGCTGCTGCTCCAGCAGACATGGTATCCGCTAGGTATAATGACACTGAGGAGAATATTTTGTATGAACTGTTGGTGCATGCAGAATGGCCCTTAGATCAAGAGATAATTGTAAGTGACATCAGTACCATTGTTCTTTATGTTTTATCTTTATATCGTATTTGTATGTCTAAATGTTTATCTATATCTTATCTATATCTTTATGTACCTTTCTGTTCATCTTTCACTGTGATTACATCTGTGTATCTATCTATCTGTCTTTGAAAATTATTTATCGGTCTGTCAGGCTGTGTTTACTCTTTATGTCAATGTTCCTTTCTTTTCGTTCATTCAAATACTTAATCTTTCACTATTGATCCATCTGTCTGACTGTCTCTCTATATATATCTCTTCAGATATGTACCTAATTTTCATTTTGTTTTTCAAAGTGGTGAAAATAACATTTCCATCTAGTGGATCAATGACAGTCGCATACATAATAATTATTTCATATATAGATGGAATTATAAGATTAAGTTAAGAATCTGGTAACCACCTTAGATTTCAGTGTAGGTCTTTCTCCCATATTATTAGGACTTCTCTTTAGAAATGTTCAGAATCCATGTGTATTTGGTAATTATTTAGTTTAGTTGCATTACCTCATAAGTTACCTTAAACTTGTCAGATAAGGTGAAAGCTTTAGAAGTATTTAAAAGTGGACTGCTTGGCTTGAGGTGAAGGAAAATGATGACATTAAGTTTTTAAAGGAAAATTAGAATGAAGGCAGCCTTAGTTATTGGTGGATGGGCACATCAAACTGGAGGTAAAGTACTGGGGTAACTACTAGTTTGTCAATGCATTGACACTGGCTCCAGATATCAAGTGATTGTGTTGCACAGTGGTAGTGTGATGTTTACAGAATATGATAAAAGCTGTGGAGCGTGATTTGGAGTGTTTCCATCTGATATTAGTTAAGGTGATAATGATGAGGGTAATGAATATGAGTGAAAATGTTGGGTTGATCTGTTTGTCTATATCAGATGCCTGCTCCCTTCAGGAACCCCCTCAAGGGGGTGGCCATGGCAAAAGTCTTCACAACTGGTGAACTCCAGTACTGCTTCTTAGCCAATAACACCGCACCCATAACAGGCCACTAGTAGTGGGCAACTCTATTGCAATGTTTTCAGGGGTTCCTACATAATGCAACTGTTGACTGCTTCTTCCTTATGTGTCTACCTGATGTGCCCGTCTGGTTGAAAAATGCAAAAATCTACAAAAAATGCAAAAATCTACAACTTGTTAAAAAATCAACAGAACCAATGAAAACTACACCTAAACTTCTGTACTAGCTGTGATTTATGGTGGAAAAATGCCAAATTAATGTGTTCTGCATACGGGGAACATGTATAATTGCTGCTTGTAGGGCAGTTGGATGGTGGCATGAAAGACCACTCGGTCTGCCCTGTTTGTTAATGTGTGTTTGCATTTGTTATGATGCTCAGTTACTGGCTGTTCCAAGAATATTCAGAATAAAGGTAAATCTTGGCTGTTAAGGTGGTTATGGAAGATTTCATGGGTTGCTGATTTGGTACAATTTGCTGAAGTTTATGTCTGATATTCATAACCCCACCACTATCACTTGATGAATAGTGTAGAATAGATATAATGCCTTGAAACAAGTCATGCTTTGCAGCATTTTTCTAGTTGCTTTGTTACCTTTAGAAGACAAAATTATCCAAAACTAGTTGCATTGCATAGCTACATTAGTAAATTATCAGTGTTAAGATAGTAAAACCAATCAACCTTACCCAACTCCCCTAATGGAGGGCCCCACCTCCTGCTCTCTGACCCTAGTTTACCTTAATGTAACACAGAGATGGACAGTATTTCAAAAATATTGGATGAAGTTTGGACAGTGGCTAGCCATCTTCCAATATGGCCATTTTGTGACATTCCAGTTGGTAATATTTACCTTATCCTTTTATGGTAATTATTCTAGAGTAAAAAGTTGTCAAGTAGTAGTCTTCTAGATCCATTACATACAAACTATGAAACCTTTGTGGGGGGCCAAAGGGGTAAAGCCCCTTGGTTGGGAGGTTAGGTTACAATTCATGATTTGTCTGCATAGAACAGGTTTGGTCCACCATTTTACAAGGTTTCCCACACTAGATTTGTATGAATCTGAAAATGATACATGGGCTGAGGCAAGTTTGAAAGAAAAAGAAAGAATAAAGGAACTGTAGGGATTTACATGATTTCTCAATCTTATTAGTAGTACTGTATCTTACTTTATGGTGTCTGTGAAATATGCTGATAGCAATATTTCATTTGATCTGTCAATACCCTTTTTTCCTCTTGTAAGTCATTTTATATAACTGGCTTAAAGAATATTGAAATGTTGGACTGGTTCTAGTTGGACAAGACACATTTGTTGTATGTAGGTGATATTTTTTTATTTACATGCACCTCCAGCCTTTTTGATATAATGACTGAAGCATAACAGAAATTTTGATAGCAGAGCTAATATGTAAATTTGATTAGGTTTCTTGTTCAACATTGTAGATTATCACACACAAAACCTGAAATATAGTAAAAAGTTGGCAAGGTAATTTCAGTCTTAGGTAAAAAATTTTAAGCCTAAGTAGAAAACAGTAGCTATAATCTTAATTATGTTCCTCATTTTAGGGTGGTGGTGCAATTAGTCTTGGTGGCAACTTCTTTTATAGGACAGTCACACAGACTCCGGCTAACATATGGGCACTTGCATCATCACTCTGGACTTACGTTAGGTCCACACCTGCTGTTTCTCCAAGTTTAGCAAAGTGAGTTTTTGTTAAGTTTATTCTAATTTATATGAATTGTATACCTTATTGAAGGCAGTGACTTTCTAAATAATTGTCATTTTATCATATATTCAGATTTGATTCCCACAACAAGCATGGCTATTTGTGCTTGATTCACCTCTCATAAATGGATATGATTTTCATTGAAATAGAAAATTATTTTTCTATTTTTCCATGTTTTTCAGATTAGTTGGAGGACGTTCAGGATGGCAACTTGGTGTTGGTGCCCAAGGAGCAGTGGTGGCCATTGTTCAGGCTGCCACGCTGGAGATCCGGGCCAAGAAGGATGATTTTGCATCTGTTGTGGGAAGGAACACTAATTGTAAGATTTGAAGACAGTGCTGTTTTGTAATATGAGTTCATCTGTTGGCAATGATTGTCATCTTGATTCAGCAACTTGCTTTAGTAATATGATACTTTTTATCTTTTGGTGTCTGGCTAGGCATGATGGTAGAAACTGTAATGGAATATGTTATAGTGTTAAGTTGGTGGAAGGTAGAAATGCATTTTGTGTTCTATCTTGTGGATTCAGTTTGCCTGAATGAGGTGCCATAATGTTGTTGTATTCTGCTTGCCTTTGTTAAGGTTTAGAATGGAGTCTCTTGAGTCTAAAAGTTAATATTCAAAAAACAGTTCTTATTCCTTAACGTCTCATACTTAGAAACAGAGTTTCATGATAAATATAATGGATATGGAGTCTTGAAGTGTTGAATGCATCATGTAATTCTTATACCATGGTTCATTATGTCATGGTCCATTATTTTGTCATTCAACAGAACTAATTTATACCTTCTGTGTAGACATAATCTTTGCCCAGTACAATAATTAATACTGATTAATACAAAATGTATTTATGTATGGTAAGGTACATAAGAAGCTAATATATGATATTTTCTTGAAGCCTCAGTCACCTTTTCCTTATGCTACCCTGCTAAAAGGAGGCATGTATAAAAAACAAGCAAATTAGAAAAAGAATATTTTAGTAGATGTAATGTTAGAGGGGTAAAGGGAAGGAAACAACAATTTCATACCTCAGATTTCTTCTTTTTTATGCTTATAGTGTTCATTGTCATGTATTTTTCAATTTGATGGAAAGAGGTGTCTTTAATTGGGTTCTAACTATATTTAGGTTGTTACATACAGCATTTGAATTTCCGGATCACAAGAAAAGACATATTAGTTATATGTAGAAAGATAAATCTTGAATAGAATACCATTTTTGCTGCATTCTGAGATGTAATGATGTTTTCCAGTATATGTGGACCCTTTCCCATCATGGCGACGTGTGGCATGGTCTGCTGATTGTTCAATGGTCGGTGTGTCATATAGCTCTGGTGCTGTTGAGATTTTCAACACATTGGGTACATCTATATTCACTATATATCCTCCAAGGTAAGACTGAGATAATTAGTTTTATACATTATGACAGTCATGCTCTTCTGGCTGATTTGTGTGTGTATGTTTATCAGCAGTTCAAATGAAAACTTGCATGATCACTTTCAGAATATGGCAAGTGGATTTTGTCACCCATATTTCATTTTTCTTATGCTGATAGTATTCTTCATACATTTTATTAATGACTTGTGTGGGATATTTAAAGATACAGGCCTGTTAAACCTGGCTGAGTTCCTGTTTTCAGCATGCTGTTTGTGGTGGAGTCTAAATCTAGTTTACATTGTGAGCTAATATATTTCTAAACTGTTGATTTATTGTGATAAATGGTGCAATGAATTTTTTGTCTGATTTTGAATTTAGTTCATCGTAGTTTGCTGATTGTGGCAATATATTTTAATTAGTTTTTTAAACTTTATAATCTATTTTTACTTTTATGATGTTCTTACATTTCTTAGGAGAGAAATTGTTATCCTTTTACTTGAAAAACCGCTTATTTCTAGAAGAACTGGGAAATTTATGTGTCTTTTTATAAGGTCGAATGCCTCATCTATATGTATATTTTTTATTTCAAATATTACTTTTATTCATGAGGCTGGGGGAGACAGTTTATTCAATGCAGTCAGGACTGAAAGAGCTAATGCTGGAATAGGAATAATTCTGAAGGTGGAAATAAGGATGAGGTGTCTAAGGTTGTTTTTTTTTCTTACTTGTAATTGATTCAATACTACTGATATACAAATGAATTAAGGATGTTTATCCTTAACATGTGCTGAAGTTACAGTATGCTGGGTTATGGGTATGCTTACTCATCTGTAGTTGGTTAATAGTTGTTTATTTACTTTCACTTAGTGTCCATCATTAGATACAATTGTTTTGTCTTCCTTTTCATGTATTTTCCTCAACATTTTTGTTTACTGCATTGATACTAGCTGAGGCAACTGTCTCTTGTTTTTAACAATCATTTTTGTTAATGTATGTTTCAATTGACTTTTTCACTTAGTGAATAGCCAAACTTATCAGCAGATTAAGCAGAATTCTTCAGAAGATGCTTTGAGTGTTGCTGATAGGTGTTCAGCAGCTGATGATGTGAAATTGCTTAATATTTATGTTGTTTAAATAGGATTTTCTTCAACATAGATTAGATTTAGACATGTAATGAACTGATAACTTTTGAGTCAGTAGTGACATAATCATAACTTTTGAATATATTTTTGCTGTTTGCAGGATTTCTTACAGTATAGGTATCTATTGGTGTAATCACTCATTTTGACTTTGGCTTAGGTACCATGAGGGAGCACCACAAGTGGATGCAAGCAATAGTCTTGCTGCATTAGTCTTCTCAGATAATAGAACGCAAAAGATTAAGTGGTAAGTTATCACTTAATTTAATTATTTTTGAATATATATAATGATTAGTAAGGTGTCTTGGTGTAAGTGTTTATGTATATGTGTGTTTGCTAATGCATTTATACAGTACTGGGAGGCAGTTCTACACTTAAGGGGCTCCATCTCCAACTTTCTCTACTGTCACATGATTTTCTAAATTATTTCTCAGTGTTACATTCATAGTTTCATTGCTTAGCTTATTCCCATCATCCACAACTCTCATATTATAAAGGTATATTTATACATCATCTCTAACATTTCTTGATAAGTTTGTTGTTTTGACCTGTAATTATTCTACTTTTGTATCTTGCAAAGAACAGTTCATTCCCAACTTTGCCAAACTAGCTGAGAAACTTGAGAACTGTGATTAAGTCTCCCTTTGGTGGGCAGTTTTATGGTATGTAACCTCTCTCTCTAGCTCAGCTCAATTATTTCAGTTTGTTGCTTTCCTTTAGACTTCTTTAGTTCTTTTAGTGAGGTTGTGTATTTATTTTTTGTGAACATGTAGTGTGTATATGTGTTTGCATGTTTGTCTTTTGTATACATATATTAAGAAAATGTTTTGTGACTGGAATGAGATGTTTTTGTCATATATCTGTTAAGTAAGTATGAGTGAATAAGGGTATTGATATTGATTGATTGTGCACATGCAGTGACTGGAGTTTTTGTTTGCTTTCTGAAGTTGTATTTTAAGTCTTGTGCTAGAATTTATTTGGAGTTATTACCTATTTGTTCACTATGGGGAGGGAGTTTACACTTTTTGGGCCTCATACCTTTTAATATTCATGTTAGTGTATTAAATTATTAAATTAATGATATGGTAGAAATATTTTTGTAATGATTTTATTCAAATGGTAATAATAGCGATTTTTTTGCTTTTTACCAATTAATCCCTTGACTCACAGGGCTGCTGAACTGATTTTGGTGGACTATAAGGGAAATGTTCGAAGCTATTTTGTCTCCCCAACTGAAGGTTACCAGGAGAGCCATGTTTTTTCCTTCAGTAAGGTGTACTCTAGTGGGATTACTGCAGCTACCAGCCGTGGGTAGGGTACATTTTGTTTTATATGTATGTTATGGTTATCTTGCTCATCTACTTATAATGTGCTTATTGGCATGTTGAGATCTTTGCTTTGCTTGATTAGAAAATTTCTTTTTCTGAAATGAGAATCTTCATTAAATGTGCAGTCAAAATAGTCAAAAATATTGTAACTTTATCGTGTATTAGAATTTTGATTTGGTAATTTACAGGGGTCTCTTGCCAATTTGACTTAGCATGAGTTTTTTGGGAAAAATGTGTTTTGTTACCCACCTCCCCTTTTATTTTGGTAGAGAAAGTAGATTTACAAGTCTTTGGTCTATTTCGTGTATCAATAAAAATTTTTCTAAACTGATATGATAATTAGAGGCATTGTAACCGTGCTGAAGTCAAGATAACAAGTGGCCTTGTAACCTTCACCATGCTGAATGAGTGTATTTCCACTGTTGAATGTGCTTTAGTGTCTTTAGCCTTTTGCTATTCTCAGAAAATGAGTTTGGTTTGTAACTAATGTTTTTACCCAGGCAGGTGAAATCAAGATATATTTGCTACTCTACCAGCACTATGGCATCTATACCTGGTAAAGTGTACTTGGAACCATGCTAGGCTCCTGAAAGTGGGTTAGCTTATTTCATCCAGTAGCAATGTTTGATAATATGGTAGAGCTCTAGCATCGTACATGTTTAGTGGCTGATTTCAGACATGTTTTATTTGCAAGGGAAGTGGGAGAGAGGGGCCTCTTGACCTTTTTATAAAGAATTTTTTTAATAAAACTGGTTTTCAAATGAGTTCCAGACGAGAGTCTCGGAGAACTTGTATCTTTAGTTCACCAAGTATAGATCCTTTGTGAAGAATCATGGATTTATAAGTATTAGTTGCTGAGCTTTTTTGTGTTGCTGTGTTTTGCAGGAATTTGATGATTGTGGCTGGGTCTTGTGAATATATGAATGACAACAGTCTGAAGAATAATGGAGTTGGACATGGCATTACTATATGGCGCATGGTGAATGATTGTCCATTTTACATACAAGTGAGTTAAATATTTTTAATCATGATAATAGTTCTTATATTCAGCATTAAAAAAGGAGACTTGAAGACAAATATTACATGGTTGTATTTGTTCGTGATCAGATCCAATGTGCCGAGACACATAAGGGTAAGTTATACCAACAGACTATCAGTGCACTACAACAGCAGTCTTCCATGGGATGGCTAGTCAGTTAAATGGACATTATGTTATTTCTCACATATAGACAGAACTCTGGGAACTTCTAAGAGAGCACTTGCTTGATGTGGAGTTACAACACCATTTTGCTTACCAAAACAGGATTTATCCATGAGGATTTACCTTCATGGATCTTGATAAAAAATATGAGGTCGACTGATACTTGTTCAAAGGGACTTGGCAATCACACAACTGACAAACATGTTTATTTCTTTTTCTTTTGTTGATTTCTTTGTTAAATGTGACTCAGTTGTTTTTAGGGAGCTTTTATTTACTCATTATGAATATACTTTTTTCTGATCTGTTAACTTTTGTTGGAAAGATAATCAAATATGAGAGTATTTTATAGATATAGATGTACAGAATAGTAATGTTAAACCAATATTGACTGATATTTACTTTGACAAATGGTTAACATGGAGAAGAGAGAGATGTATATCTAATTCCTAGGTGGCAACAATTGATGAAGAGGAGTACCTTCCTCCGAGTGTGGGGTTGTGGAGACGTTTGATTGGATGCCGATCATCAGCTCACCATGACTCTATCTTCCAACTGTGTGTTTCCCCCACTGGCCGTCAACTGGCTGCATTACACACCTCTGGGAGCCTTTCAATCTGGGAGCTACCATCTTTGCGGAAAATGAAATTTTGGCAACTTTCACACCAGCCAGCTCATGATTCTGTCAATCCATCCTCGTCTGATTATGTCCCCTGTCAGAAACAACGGCTTATCCATTATACAGGTCCTTTGAGAAATCACCCAGCAGACCTTAGTTGGTGGTCAGATGCATCCGTAATATTAGCAAGATATTCTGGAGCTGTAACTGTTAGTTCTGTTAACTCCTTAAGGAACTTACTTGGTGAATCTCCTGAATTTTTAGAGGGAGTACCACAGGTTAGTCGCTAAAATTTTTGGTTTATTTTTGTAGTGCAGGTACATTTACATTTCTGTATAATTGCACTGCATAACAGAGAGGGACATACTGATTTGCTCATGAGCATTTGCATGCTCATATGTTATCCCCATGCTTACTAACATGTGAATGAAATGCACTTGCATTTTTTTTGCTTATGTGCATGTTTAGATTACAAGGTAAGATGAGATTTTTTAGTGGGTATTTGCTTAATGAATTGACTAATTTTTGTTTTTTCACTATGTGGCTTTTCCAGAACTCTACCATCATGATATCAGAAATCTTGTAGGCTTGGTTATTGGGGTCTGTAAATTTCTTGATTATTGTTACAGGATTTTGTAAATAATGTGGTATAGTAGAACTGGACAAATGGCTTTGATTCTGTTTTTTTCCTCCTCCAATCCACATCTCTTCCCTCTGTCTATCAATCTGTCTCTATCTCTGATGCCCGTTCCCTTCAGGAACTCCCATTAAGGTGGTGGCCACAGCAAAAGAGACTCCACTTATCCCTGTTCTTACATGCATCACTTACATACACCATTCCATGCATTCTTCCACCATTTCTCTTCCTCCAATACTCTTCCCTTCTATTTCCCCACGTCAGAGGTGGTTTTCCTCTCACACCAGCCCCTTTAACCATACTATTATACACTCCTTTTAAACTCCCCATCTTACATTCATTCCAAATGCCCAAACCACCTCATAATATTACATTTCACACACTCTACCTCTACACAATTTATTCCCTTTGCATTCCCTGCCATACTACATCTCTCATACACCTCCTCATTTCTTTCTTCATTCCATATAGTTCTACCACATACTTCTCTCAAATGCCTCATTCCATGTCCATGTTTTGGATGCATAGATCAGGGTTGGGAGGACTGTGCGGTCCCTTTAGTCCTTTCTTCATTTCCACACCTACACCTATACCTTTCATAAGTCTGTTAAGGAACCCAATGACTTTTCTACCGTTTACTACTCTCTTCCTTATCTCTCCTTCCATATCATCAAACTCACCCAAGATAGCTCCTAAATTCTTAAAATGATACTTATCTCTTTTTCTCTCACTTTATTATTTTTTTGTCCCTCCCTCCTGACCTCTCTTTTTGCTCTGTTACTTAAGAAGTTTCAGTAATCCAGATAATTAGATGTATATTTAGTCTTTGTAAGTAAAAAACTGTAGGAGGAAATTAGGTGTACCCTAGGGAATGAATTTCTGTGCCTTTCCCTTTTGTTTGCATGTAAGGTTGGGACTAGGTACCTCAGTTCTACAATTTAGTTTTCATAAAAGGTGCATGTGGCCTCGGATATAAGTTGCAAGCCTACAGCTGGGATTATTGGGTGAGAGAAAGAGAGGAAAATAAAGAAAAGAAATAGATTTGGTTATGATATGGTGTTGAATTTTTATGGAGGCAGCATTTTGGGTGTTGGAAAAAAGATATGTGTAGTTTGATATAAGGCTCATCTTTTAAGGTTTTTCCTATATGCTACATGATATACTTTTTTTTTATAGTTTTTATTTTTCATTAAACATTTTTGAGTATATTCAAGCCCTGCTCATCACAAAAAATCATAGTACTGAGACTGCACATGCTGTTAACTCGTGACGTTATAGTTTATAGTTTGAAATTTTAATCTGAATTGTTTAGAATGACTTGATCAAAAGAATAAGGTATGTTTTGTAAATGATTACAGTATAACCAAGAGCAACACATCATTTTATCCTTTTGCAGATAAGTGAGGCTTATGACCGAGGATTTTTGGGTTTAGAGGTGGAAAGTCGGGTAAACACTAAGCGGTTATTAACCACCTCTAATGAAGGTTCTGATGAGGAAGAGGAGTATCTGGACTCAGATGAAGAGGAAGAGTTGTCCATGATTCAGAGGTCCAATCGGCTTGTCAAGAGTGCTCTCTACTGGGTCACTGATGCTGAGCGGTAAGTAGCTTATATTAACCAACTACACCAGTTCCAGAGGGCAATGTACATTTCAGTGGGTCTTTGATACATGAGAGAAACTCATTTTGTTTTATGTGGTACAGCAGCATGGTTTAGTTTCTGAAGAAAAATATTTGTAGGGAAATGATGAAATTTTTCCCAAATAATTTTATTAATAAATGTGGGTTGAACCTAGGCGTACACTCTACTAAAGCCCGAGAAATCATAGGCAAATGATACTCACACTGTATGATAATGTAATTTAGAACATCAAGGCACTCTTTGGCCATATCAGTGTCATCTTAAGATTTGAAAATTTTATAGGGTTTTATTACTGTGCTTAACATAATAAATTGATATGAATTAAACTCTTAAAGATATCAGGACAGAATGTAGAATTCGGAAGGTGTCAGAAAAGTTCATAGAATAAATTCTTCATGAACTACTGTCAGTAAATTTTTCACATGTTTGGACAAAAACAATTTCTCAAAATTTGAAAAATACAAAATGGTATAAAGCAGACTGACTGGACTCTTACCTTCTTGAGGTTACATCAAGAGTGAAAAGTCACCTTAGGTGAGTGAGGTTGTATCATCATCAGCTGATGAAAGAGAGTACAGTCTTGTTTGAGGTTCATTTGAGTCAAAGGAGTATTTCCTGTTCATGCTACTTAGAGTAGCACATCCTTGGGGTTGCAGGAGCCTCTATATTTTTTGAAAGAGGTCCAGGGGTTATGTATTATAGTAATGATTATGATAAACAAACTGAATTTATCCGACTGAAATATAAAGTGGTATGTCATATACAGAATATATAATATATTCGTATTACAAAACAAATCTTGCACTACAAAGTAGATTTACCATGGGCAAATAATGTATTGTTTATGTCAAAACTCAGAGCTGGAGAAAAAAGAAACATACTGTTAGCAAAGCGAATATGTGGAGCAGCAGTAACAACCAAAGTCACAACAATGACCAGTCTGTGGTACCTGATTGAAATCTGTGAAATTTTTCATAGCTGTAACTCATAAAAAGTCATGGTAGATGAAATTTGGCTGTCTACTCCATTTTTATATGATTTTAGATGCCCTTGCTCCAACCTGAATGTTAATATCAGCTAATACTTACTATATAACCAGGATATCCAAAGGGCATTAGTGGTGATAGACAGGCATTAAATTTGGCAAGGTGTGCGTATGTCTTACCAATCTGTTATCATTGGTCCATTCCCAATTTAATTTGGTTGATCAAACATATCGTGAGTGTGGTCTGAAAAATCCACTTAAACTAACAAAATAATCACCGGATGTGATATAAGCTCCTTGTACAACAAGCCATGGCATATTAAGCTCTCCTACAGGCAAGAACACAAGATAGATGACTGTTTAAAAGATATCATAAATATCTGACAAAACACAATACTGGTGACAAAATCTTGGAGTTCTTCATTTATCATTTACTTTTTCCATGACAGATTTCGACCCCCAAGCAAAAGACCAAAAATTGTGCAGAGAACTTTTCGCTTATTGTGTTTGAAGAGCACAACTCCTGAGGAGCTGTTTGCCCGCAAGATTGAGAATGAAGAATATGGAGAGGCATTAGCACTTGCTCGCAGCTACAAGTAGGTTTTTGTCTTTATTCTGTGTGTTATCTTTTGAGATATAGTTTATTTTGCTCTTATTCCATACCCTTCTCCAGTTCTTGTCAGTGACTCCATTCTCATTTACTAAGGGGGGAATAAGTACATACAGACATGCACCTTTTGTTGATTATCACTTGTATCAAGTGTGATCTCAAATAAATTTTAAACATATTTTAGAAAAAATGAATAAGAAGAAAAATTAAGCTCTTGTTTTAGCATAGCACTGAACAAATGAATGAGAAGAAATGATTCATGCTATTAAACTTACTTCTTTTAAGATAATTGAAAAATAGGTGTTTATTATAATCCCACTACCTTCAGCCTTGACTGTGATCGAGTGTACCAGCAGCAGTGGCGAAGAAGTTCAGTAACAGTTGCTTCTATACAAGATTACCTTGCAAAAATTTGTAAAAGGTCATGGGTTCTTGCTGAGTGTCTAAGTCGTGTTCCAGAGGATATTGATGCTGCAAGGGAGCTGCTTATGTATGGCCTTCGAGGGACAGATCTTGAGGTAACACATTCTGATGTTTTGTTTCAAGTTTTCAAATTGAAATTCAGTAATCTGTATTAGAGAGGAGAAGCAAATGGGCTTTTATTCATTTCTTATTTTATTTTTCATGTTGGAGGCTCCAGTCACAGACAAAAAGTCCACATGAAGGCCGGGCCTTTATTGATTATTACCAGACTGTAGTGTTGGGAGACAACAGCACTGTCAGCTAAGCCTGATTCATGCTAAGTGCTATGCACTGTAGCGCTAGCTAGGCCTTCAGTAAAATCATGTCATAAGTACTTGCAGGAAGGTATTCCACTTCTCATTTGTCCTCTTTTTCAGCCCATACATATTCTTGACCTTCCACCATTTTCTCTTTTTCTCTTCCTGTTCATTTGCACTCCTTTACAACAGATACCATTCCGTTTCTACTTTGCTGTTGATTTAACTTTCTTATTCCATCACTTGCAACCCTTTCTCATATGTCTATGTCCCATCTTTCTTATGCTACACTCTTCATCCATATACTGAAGAACTATTACCTCAGTTACATTCCAGTGTTCCTCTACCTTCCTGGTTTCACGGACTTTCTTTCAATGCAGGCCACTTTTCTGATCTTTTCTTTTGCTACTTCTTTCATATGCTCTTCATTTTCTTTTTTATAAACCCAGCATTGATTTTTACACTCGCTGCCACCAAAAAGTGATTGGATATTCTGTCTGTCACCTTTTAGTGTGTTTATATCCGACAGCTACTTTTTTGCACACATGTCATTCAGAACATAATCTGTTAATGAATATAACTTCCTGTTTCCTTCTCACACCCATATATATGTAGCTTTTCATAAACCATGTATTCCCAGCCACCATTGCTTTTTCAGCACACAACTAAACAAGCTTTTTCCCATTTTCACATTCACAGTGATCCCATATTTTCCAGTTATGATATCAATTATGTTGTCATCCACACTTGTATTCAGATTTGATCCCCTGTATCAAAACTATCAAAGCTCTCACTTAGTTCCTAGACTGCATTAATTTCTTCCTCACTATACTCTTCATTTTTCGCAGAGGTAGGTTGAATGGAATGTGATATTGAACTGATATTTCACTCCAAATCATTAATTATGAAAAGGTATGGCATTGTTATGTTTTATTGATTTCTCATATTTTCAGGCAATCATAGCTATTGGTAATGGGAATGACAATGAAGAATTTATTTTTTGTGATTCTGATCTTATCTATGATGAGGGATTAGACATGGATCCTTGTGAATATGAGGTTAAGGCCCAAGAAAGGGAAGCCAAAGAACTTAAAAGGAGGCATGAACTTCTTATGCAGGTGAGTTATCATGCTTTTTATCCTTGCTTTTTGGAAATTTTAGATCCCATCATCTACTTTCATATCAAGGAATAGTTCCAGCTCTTCTTTATTTAGAGCCTTCTTTTCATTCTGTCTATCTATCTATAACTTTGATGCCCGTTCCCTATGGGAACTTCCTCAGAGGGATGGCCACTGCAAAAGTGTCTCCATAACTGGTGAAACTCAGTTGCCTGTCTCTTCTACCATGTTAATTGCTGCAAGAGGGAAACCACTTCATTGGGTTGTGTAACATAGCATGTATATGTTGTGTGATGTAGCATGTATTGTGAGAAGCACTGATTAACAGTGCAATATTCTTAAAATTTCCAGATTGACTTCAGTGATCTAACACAGGAACAGAAAACTGTAATACGTGCCCGTCAGAAACTTCTCATGTACTTGGACCGGTTAGCTACATATGAGGTGAGTTCATGTTTCATATCTTTGTTTCACTGTATTTTCTTGCCTAAAGATAGAGGTCTATGAACATCTTAGAACACTTGCTTAGTTGGGGGTTAAGATGCAATTATGCCCCAGAAATTACTGTATCCATGTGAATTTACTGTACTTGCTTGATTTATAAAACATATGAGGCTGGCAGGTACTTGTTCATCAAATTCACTGACATTGTAGCAGTGCATCCAGGCACGTGACTTTTTGTGTGGAGCTAAGGTAAGGTCTAGCTACATCTTATGTATTCATGTACAATTGCTCATTGGTGCTCTGTGAATGTACTTGATGTTAGCGTTTGATGTATTTGTGGCCTTCATGTGGGTATCATTTTAATTCATTCATGGGTTTCCTCTGACACCAATTATAGTACTTTATTGTGTCATGAGAGTTAGCTTATCCACAGACAACATGTGTCAGCTGCCATAGTATCGTTGTGCCTTTTGTTTTTGATGTTCAGCCTAATGACTATGTTCATGTATCACAGAATTAATCCTTTTATGTTAGCTAAATTCTAGGTCTTTCGATTGTAGATAAGCAGAGTTAACAATGAAAGTGTAAAGTGACCATAGTGGAAGTGTCCACATCATTCTACAAAGAAATGTGCGATTTGTTAGTTAGGACTTGGGGATGATTACTGTTATAAACCAGTTCACCTTGGGACATTTGATAAGTTTAATTACTTCATTTACTGCCCCACATGCTGTGACACAGGGAAATCATCATAAGAAATTAACAGTGTGAGTGTTAAGGATTATTTGATACACGTTGTTATTAGGCAGGTTACAGAGGTCTTGATGATTATTGAAAGAAGGCAAAGAAACTTCACCGTTCAAAGTATTGTCTTTTAGGCAAATTGTAGCATTTTTATTTTAAATAGATAAGTGTTTGCAGTGTCTACCTACTTTTAGTTACACCAGAAGTGAAAATTCACACTTGGAGAGGCTTAACATCATCAGTTGATGAAAGGAAATACAGAGCTTTTCACTTTAAAGGAGTCAGCCTTTTCCTGCCTTTGATTGTAGCACAGCTTCAAAGCTTGCAGGAACCCCATGAAAGGGTTCCTGCTGTTTTATGTCATATGATAATCCTTGTAATGATATATATGTTTTTGAAAGATATGAAAGTGGTAGTGTAGGTAAAGTGAGCATTGAAAAAATTAGAGGTAGCTTTGTCATTCTTGAAAGCTTTGAATGTATGTACGAGTTGGTGTATTGAACTGATAGGTGTATATGGAATGAAAAAAAGTGGCAAGAGTGATGAAAGATTATATATAAATGGTTGAAATATGAAAAGGGAAACTGAGTAAAGAAATGTGTGAGAAAGGTCTTGAGTATGGGGAAATATTCAGAGATGTGGAAAAATTGTGACGTATAGAGAAGGGTATTTGTTGACAGTCTTGCTTTGTAGCAAGTAGATGTTTGAGGCAGATAATCTACAAACTCAAAGAGATGCGTAATGTACTAAGTCATCCATTTCAAGAGAAATTAACTATAGAAACTTTTTCATTTACTTCAGTTATCATATGACTCAGCACACTCATGCATGATATGTCAAGTGATTGAAATTATGATAAACATGCAGTTGATTTGATTAGGACTTACAGGTTTTCCTCTGCCTCCAGGTACTTCTTGGTGGGGCTCATCTTGCACCTGAACATTATGATGCAGCTTTTTTCGATAAGTTTCGCAGTCAGTCAGCCATCTCTGCAACGGTAGAGTTTGCTCGGAACTATGATTGGCGAGGTGTTGATGCTATGTTTACTTATCATGGTGAAGAGACTTTACCCCACCAACTGGCTGTTTTATCAAACTTCCCACCTACTATGGGGCCTTTTGAATACAGGTTGAAGCAGAATGTTACTCTTTTCATGAATTAAGTAGTGCTGTATGGTCTGTAGATTCCAGCATGATTATATATGTTTTAAACGTTTTAACAAGCACATATGATTCAGGATTTAGTGCTTAATATGTGTATGTTTTGTGGAGGCACAGTATATGATTGTGAGAAGGTTGAAGCTACAGAATGTTATTCTTCTCTGTAGGTCACTTTTGCCTGAGTGTGAGGGAGATGAGGTGTTTTTATGGGAAGAAGAACAGCTACGAGATGAAGATTGGTGTGAAGATCCTGTATGCAGGTAAATCCCACAATGTTTGATACCATCATATTGCTGTATATATAATTAATTGAAAATAATGTTACTGCAGAAGTGATAAATTGCATGGAGTACTGTATATCATGTTTATCCTGTATGTTTTACACATTACTTTTACGATTGTTTCTCATTCCTGTGTACAGTAAGTTGACTAAAGCAGAATGTTAACACACATTTCTATATATTGCTCTATTGGGAAACCCTACCTTTTACATCATGAAATGTCCATGTTGTTTCACCATACTTTCAGTCATGAAATTCGCATACCCGCTGTATCACACTGACTCTGTGCTACAAATGAAACTGAAAAACAAGCTGGATTTTTAGCCAGTCCTAATTTGAGACTCCTTCAATTCTTTCAACTATTTCTGTTGACTTTATCTGCACTTTCCTTAACCCAAATCTATTCTCTTACTTCATCTATCCACCTCTTTTATTGTCTAGTTCTTATTCTACTTTCTGCTATACTGTGATATATCCTACTGAATATGCTATTATCTGCCGTATGTTCTACATGACCATACAGGCATGCGAAAGGGTTGGGGAATCGTGCCATGGCTGTCATTGCTCCATGACCTAAAAGTGACCATTACCTCAGGTATCTATTTTCTTACCATTCCTTTTTTTATTTCTGGGTTCTCAACATCATGTTCCCAACTCTCTTTTAGTTGTGCAAAGTTTATGCTACCCAGCTCCAGATTGAAGCACTCTTTCTCAAAATTGAAATTGTAAGTCAAAGCTTCACAGCCTATGCAAAGAGGGCAGGTTGTCAGATCTCATGCTGCTGTCTGTAAAAAAAGACCCCTATCATCTATGATGAAGTCATTTACATTTTCAAGAAAATAGTCCCCAGGCTAGTGCTTTCTCAGTTCAGAATGTCGAAATTAGTTACACAAAACGTTTTTTCTTTTTATGATTTACCCTCATAGTGCAGAAGGGTTGTGCATTCACAGGAAATATAGACCTCTGAAAGGTGATACGTTTACATGGTGTATGGGAGGTTAGGGACTAGAGATTAGAAAATACATACAGAAATGCTCAGTTTCTGTTAAACTGTGAAAAATGTTCAATAGTCCAGTTAAGACTTCTCTGAAACATTTGCAGCATCCATTAACTCAAATTTTGGATGCAGTTTTCCATCTGGGACATGTTAACGTGTTTCACAATCCATTTTAACTCCAATTCTAGGGATATTTTCATGTTAAGACCACATTAACGTGTTTTGCTATCCATGTTGACTCAAATTTTGGATATATATTCCATTTAGGACCCCATTAGAATGTTTCTGTATTGCGTTCATGCAAATTTTGCATGTAATTTAAAGTACCGGTCAAACAGATACTTTTGATATTAACCATATTAATATTAAAAGGATTTATAGCATCCTTACTGAAATTTTCTTTCTTAATCATTGTGACCTATGCTGGTTCTTTCCAAGACATTTTGTTGAATTAACAACACCATTGTTATAAAATATTCTCACACACTTCAAATGCCACATGATTTTTGATTTCCTTCTGTTTTTACACTGTATAACAGTTATGATTTTCTACACATTCATCATTTTTATATATCTATGTGTTACTATTTACTTCACATTCAGGGAAGCAGTAAATCAAGGAGAAGGAGATCCAGCCGATTTCTTATATGCAGAGCAACCAAACTTGGAGAAATTTAGAGGGCTGAATGTAACAGGGGAGGTGGTCAGTCAGTGGTATCAGGAACGTGCACGAGAGATTGAAAGATGTAGTCACTTTGTTGATGCTGCTTTGGACCTTCTTAAATTAGGCCGAGAGAGAGGTGTGAAGGTAAGAATCTTGTGCTTTTGCTCTAGGGTTAACAAAAAGACTTTGATATAGAATGGCATTAAGCATATATGCTGTCTTGTGCCATCTTTGTATTTATTTTCCTGTTTGTTTATCTAGCAATATCTTTTTGTGTTATTCTCCCTATCTCTCTAAGAAGATATTAGCAAAAGCTATGATACTCTAGATGACACAGAACCTAGATAAAAGCAGCATAGTGGATATTCAGAAACTGTCTTGTGGATCAACAGTATGTTGACAATTGGAGGAATAATCTTCTGCCAAAATATTGTCAGTCAGGAAGCCTCACAGCACTTGTTGTAAAAGTCTTTAAAAGAATGTGTGAAAAACATATGGAACTACTTAAACGTGTGTTCTTTCATTAAATTTTGCATAATAAGATGTTCTGTTATTGTTCTGTTAAATGTATTTGCTTTAGAATGTAATTTTTGTTACATCATTACTGGCAGGTATAGGTGTTTAATCTAATTTTATGCACATTATCATTATTTCGTATTTTCTGATTTATGAACAATTCAGCTTCAAACAGAACCCAGAAACATAACCCGTTCATAAGATGGGGACTCTGTATATAAAGAATTAGATATTGATAACTTTTTTAGTTTATCTCCATATTTTTCTTTCAGAACCTTGAGGAACTGCATGATACATTAGATACCTTAGAAGTGCTGGTGTATGAGGCTGGCCTATCATCCATGACACTTGACAAGTTCTCAAAGCTCTCAGATGATGAGAAAATTATGCAGCTCATGTCAACAGTTAGTATAACTTAGTTTCTTAAGGCCCTAAGTACATACATTCATACCTGATTCATTTTTCATCTGTAGTATATGAGGACACATTAAATGTTTCGATATAAAGTCTCTCCCCATATTTCGTGGTTGTCTTTTTTCTCCAGTCAAATTCTTTAACTTTGTCAGATTAAATGAGGGAGTTCTCAAAGGGAACATGTGTCAGAGATATAGATAGATAGATAGATAGACAGATAGATAGATAATTTTCTTCATCATTCTCTTGCCAACAGAGCACTCCTGAAACCTATATCCAGAACATTCGTCGCTGGTTACTGCCCTTCCTGGGCCGGTGTGAGAAGTGGCAGTCAGGGAGTGCCAAAGTACTGATGCGGACTTATCTGGTGACTATAGCCATGGATGATCTACGTTTGCCGTTGAAAATATTGCAGGTGAGATAAAAGAGTTGTAATGAATTGTATGGATATTTTGAGCTTGAATCATAATTCATGCTGAAAGAAATGACTATATTAGAATACTTTACTTAATTCCAGCTCATTATGTAGTCAGTACGGAATTAGACCTGAAGTGTTATTAGCAATAACTGTACTTGCAGTTTTACATATAGGTTATAAATCTGGCTCAAAAGAATGTTTTAGAAATGGCATTATAATGTAGTGGTTTGCACAACTGCCTCTGAAGCAACCTGCTAATCTATGGGACATGGAAAAGGTAGCCAGTCCACAAGCTAATGTAGGGCAATGGTTAGTGTTGCAATCTGACAATCTAAGGGAAATGGGTTTGAGTCCTGAAAAAGGTAGTGAGCTCACAACCAATCCAGCTATTTATTCTTCTCGGAGGGCTGATCAGTTAATGAATACCATGCATAGCTAGGATGTGTCATGTATATGTGTGTGTTTCCATAGAATGCTGATTAGTCCCTGGCTGCCTAGCAAGCTAAACAATGAAACAAAGATCCTCCTAATACTATCTCACCTCAACATGCTTAGAACTCACTTCTTTGAAACAGCACTAGTCCCCTCCAACCCAGATTACTCCATTACTAACCACCAAACCCCTTGCAGAAATAAAAAGCTTACTCCTGCTTCACACTTTAGCAACACCTACTAACATATCCCCTCTCTCCCAGCAGACATAACCCTGACAATACATATATACTTAATGAAATGACCTGACAAGTGCAAAACAGTTGCCCTCCCAGATCATTCTTAAATACCACCCCACCAAACATGCATCCATCTGAAACTTCACTCTCCAGACAAAGACAAATCACATATTTTCTGGACATCAGCTACCCTTATATTAGAATAAACACTAATTTAAGACATTTCAAGATCCTTCACGCCCATGATGCAATACCATAATGAGGACACTGAACGCTGCACTTACCCCACATGGACATACACTCAAAGTCACTGCACTTTATGAACTTTGGTTCCTCCCAGAGGACATGGTAGGCTTCCAGAGCTGCAGGAGCCCCATAAAGATGGAAGGGATTCCCGAGGCAGGAAGTAAGTTTTCATAAAGTTTAGACATGAAACATGTACAGAGTTAAGAGATGGTGCAGCATGAATATAATACTCCTTTCCTGTAACACGAAAATAGTAATCACGAATGCACACACATACAGACAGCAGACTGCATACATATCTTTAAGAAGATGTATGATAGTAGAAACTAATCAAGAGAAGGGGCCTCACACATGGAGACATTAATCCTCATATAGTACAAATTGGTAATTATAGTAGTTGATTATGCATGCCAGCTTACAAGTAGTTACTTGATCATAGCCTGATCAGATTGTTGATGTGTACAGTGAACAGTTCTTGAGAGATGTAGGGATAGAACAAGCACAGGACATTAACATGAAATCAAACAGGAAATCTGTTAAGAAATATTTGAAGTACTTGTATAGTGTAAGAGTGGTAGATGAATGGAACAGAATGAGTGAAGACATAGTAAATGCAGACAACACAGAAATATAAAAAGTTTTATGGTAGTGGAGAATGTTTTATTGATAGGGCCCAGCTTTTCTTTCAGGTCCTCCATGTACCGTACAGTTAGGTAATTACATACACACACTGAAAATATTGCTAATTTTATAACCTTTAATTTGAATGGATCAGCATCTGTTTAAGGTAGAGAGGGATATTTGCAGCATTCTCGACCTGATCAGCATGCTCCAATCATTACATCTGCAGAAGAGATGATGACCATTGCCATTGAATGCGTGTATGCATGTGAGAAAGAGAACCAGCTTCTTCGAGCTTTTGCCATCTTAGAATGTCTTCCAGAAAGGGAGTCAGGGTGGGTATCCAGGTGCCAGTAAATAGCCATATTTTAAGACCAGGTTATCTTTTGTGCAGTATATTGGAATATGTTGTGATTTTACTAATTCTGTGTGATATTTTTCAGTTTTCCTTGTTTTAGCATGCACATTTAGTTTTAAATATGAGATTGCATATATAATTTCAAACTTAGAAAATCAGCTTTTTGGCATCAAAAGTTTTTCATGAAGAGTGACCTTTTTAAATTTCACAGAAAAATATATATGATTTTTGGTGAATATATATATCCTTTCATAAACAGAAATGAGAGCACAGAGGCCTTGTCTAAACTGCATGATTTGGCTGATGCTTTGGATGCTCATCTGACTGCTGCAGAGCTACTAAGCAACAATGGTGTGAATGTGACTCCTTGTCAGCTCCGTCAGTTGCAGTCTGAACCTGAGAAAGTTCATGAAATACTTACCAAGCTTACAAGAGCTGCTGCAAGAAGGTAAGAGATTGTTACACATGTTGAATACTCTGTAGTATGATTAAATAAGGCAGGTAATACATCTTTTCATGCACAGTTAGCAGTTCATTCTATACTGCATGAAGGATTTTTAAAGATGATTTTAAGAATATTTAAAAAAAGGAAGATTTGGTAATTCTTGATACAGGAATCGAGTTAGAAAAGATAAATTATTTATTTAGCCGTCACATCTTATATTTACCGTATATGGATCTCTTGCATCAACATAATTTTGTTTAAGATGTTCAGATGCTGAACTGAAAGATGAGAATGAAATTACTTTACAGTCAGCCTGAGAGTGCTGACTGACTACCTTGAAACATTATGTTATAATATTTTGCTAGAGATACTTTTTAAACATATTTTGGATATTACAAATTACTTTATCAACTGAATCAGAATTATTTTTATATTATGGTTGAGGATAATCACTATCATTATAGATGCAGGACTAGATTAGCATAGATTTAGAACACTAAAGAACATTAAAGCTTAAAGAAGTGCAATGAAAGGATGAAATGCATCTGAAAATTTATGTTTATCCTGTTTTTTTGTTGTGTTGTAGTTCATTTTGGCCCATTTGCATTTTAAATACTCCAGATATCTTCAACTAATCCTGGCTGAGACAAAATCTTGAACATTTGGAAACTTTCCAATGTAGTGCACATCCTGAAATTCTCCAAACTCTCCAATTTCCCTAGCTCCAGTTTCCCTGTCTCATTGCTGCCTTTAGTATCTGAATTTCATGAAAAGCTAATCACAATAGAACTATCCAGAATATTGAATTCCCTTCTTCACAGCAAGGTTTTAGACCATATCACTCCCCCACCATACTGCACAGAGACTTCACACAGCATATGCTGGATGGTTTCAGTCATTCACAACCCTCCCTGCCACACAGTGTTTGTGGCAGTAGATATCATTAAAGTATATAACAGTCCATTAACAGTGGCAGTAGATATTATTAAAGTATTATGAACTGGATTCATTGCAGTGTATTATCATTTTAATGTTCTTACAGGGAACCCCGACTTAGCGATGAAGACTGGCGTAAATTACTGTATGACATGCTGGAGCTGCAGCAGAAAGTATTCACGTGTGTGGAGCCACAAATTTGCTTTGAGGTCAGTGCACAAGAGCTTGGGAATTTTCTTACTTTCTAGATGGTATTTTTTTGACAGTAACCTAAGGAAATTATAACATTATGTCAAGTGTTGAAATGATGCCCCCGATATCACACTGTCAGTGAAGTTTGTCAGAGATAGTGATTGTTAGTAATCAGATTTTCATTCTGTATAATTGGGGATAGGGGAGAAAGAATACTTCCCATGTATTCCCTGTGTGTCGTAAAAGGCGACTAGAAGGGGAGGGAGTGATGGGTTGGAAATCCTCCCCTCCTGTTTTTTTTTTTACTTTTCCAAAAGAAGGAACTGAGAAAGAGGCCAAATGAGGATTTTCCCTCAAAGGCTCAGTCCTCTGTTCTTAACACTACCTCGCTAGTGCGGGAAATGGCGAATATGTATGAAAAAAAAAATGTAATTCACTTGGGATGTGGATTGAAATTATGAACTGCTTTTCCTTAAGTGGATTGAGTTTACTTTGCTTAGAGGCAACACAAGAAGGTAGTCAGTCACTATCCGAGAGAAGTGTCATTAATAAAATGGGATATATTGAAAATGAACATTACTTCCCTTTTGATAAGTGGATGGTTCTTTAAAGTAATTTACTTAAAGCAATTTACAAGTTTTTATGTAGTTCCTGTAATGTTTTACCCTTAAATGCCAAGAGCCATCGTATGGTGATTGGCACAGTAGATGCTGGGGGTCATCATCAGGTACTCACCAGATAGATGCCAATTTCTAAGGAGTTATTTTGAACATCTCCCCGTATATTAACATTTGTATGGCTGCTTAGTACAGGGATACCCTCTTTGAAAACTTCCCCACTGAAAGCTGATTTAGTGTAAAGCTCTTAGCTTTTTGTGTAATTAAGCTGATTTGCTATAGACCTCTAGACTTTTTTTTGTAATTCTATAGTGTTGTGGAAAATTTCCAAATTTAAATGAATTGGTCACATCCACCACTTTTCTGTATGTTTGCTGTCGGTGATGAGTGTTGTATGTAGAGTGCTCTAGGCTGATCAGTGCTAAGCTACTTGTCCTTCTTCACTTTAAACGTATGTATGAATGCTTGGGTCTCTCACATGCTTCATTTATCATTGTAAAAAGCATTCATGATTTATATAAACAATGATGTATGGTAGAAGGTTTGAAAGTGATAGTGCTGGAAATACACCAAAGGTGATGAGAAAAAGTATCACTTGCTTTATCTATAGGGCTGTCTCATGGCCATATAAGTTATGTTTGTTCACTTGCCTCTGCATGTTCCTTATATTTACATGTAATTTTTTCATGGATAGTGATGGGTCATTATTGAATTTAAATCAGATGCTCACCTCACTTGCTCTCCTCCACTCCATCACTGCTTCCTCCACCAGCTTCTCATTAGGGGCTCTTTGTGTTAACACTTACATAGACCTCTATGGTGTAGCAGGTAGTGTTGCTAATGTGATGTGTTCACGGGCTGCCTAGGGTTAAGCCTGCATAGGTTTGAATCTTGGTAGAGTCAGATCAGCTGTTCATCCTCACCTAGGGGCTTATTGATGAATTGGGTACCTGGCCTAGGGTATATATACATATGTGTATAGTGTTTACGAGATGCCTTAATTGGGGCATTCAGTTGCCTGTGTTGTCTCGGCTAACATAAAAAAGCCTTTTTAAGGTATGTTAACAACTTTTTTGTACATACCCTATTTTATGATGGGAAACTGAGGCTTTGAAGACCTTGTTTTTGTCCAAAGTATAAGCGAATCTTCCTTTCTGCCTGCATGTTGGGGTTAAAGATTTTAGAATAGAATACCATATGCAACATGTGTTTTTTTCAAATATTCATTATTTCAGACTCTAACAGAGGCTCTTCTCTGCTCTGATGTTAGTGAGAACATCCAGTTTGCTGGTGAACTTTTAGAGACACGTGCAGATCGGTCTCCAGTGAACAACCCATACCTGCAGCAGTTACCGTTTGCTCAAGCAGTGAAATTGGTGATCACTTCTGCCACACATTATTGCAACTCTTCTGAGAGCCACACTGATAAAGCTATGGATTTAGCATTGTAAGATTTTGATTTTTACTACAGCATACAGTATTTGATTTGATTTGTATTTTGTGTATATATGAATATTTTTCTCTCTTCTTTCATACTTGTTTATTATTTCCTGCATGAGTGAGATAACATCCAGAACATATACATAGAAACTGAGTGTGAGCGAATGTGGCCATTTCATCTCTGTCTCCTGGCACTACCTCGCTGGTGCAGGAGGTGGCAATGCTATTTCCCGTAGGGTGGGGTGGCATCAGGAGTGGATAGGGGCAAGCAAGTGTAAATATGTACATATGTATATGTGTATGTGTATGTATGTATATATGTGTATGTTGATATGTAT
>JAYMFT010040779.1:0-48577 GCA_038088735.1 Panulirus argus | reverse complement strand
TATATATATATATATATATATATATATATATATATATATATATATACATACGTGTATGTGCGTGTATATATATATATATAAATGAGTGGATGGTTTTTTCTTCGTCTGTTTCATGGTGCTACCTTGCTAATGCGGGAAACGACGGTCAAGTATAACAATGATGATAAATACTGATTAAAACTGATATAAGCATTTTTGAATGTAAAAGAAAAAAGTCTTGCTGTGGTGTATGGACGTCACCTCAGCAACAGATTACACCTGTTCCATAAATCACCTAGCCAGCCCCGATCGCCACGTCCAGTTGTATAACAAAGAACCATTTCCCTGTAACGCCTCTGTGACATCTGTAATACCAGCAAACCCAACATGCACCGACACGAGATTAAACAATGACATAAATGACAAAACCCACCCACCGCAAATTAGCACCTAAGTCCTCAGCCAATTTTCCACCACTGAATAGGTATCAACAATTACCATGCAAGGTTGGGAATGTCAGAAATCAAGTCCCAGCCTCCTAGCCTCCTTATAGCTTGCCATAAGCACCAAAACAACAAATGGTAGACTATAGCCATTGCAAATGGACACTAGGTAGTTCCTTTCTCCCCACTCTTTTTCCTCCTACCTTTCCCTCCGCTCCCCACGGGTCAGTCCGGTTGGCAATGTTATCTCCCCTCCAGCCTTTTTTCCCCGCCCCATCCCTTGCCCCTGTCAGCCAGCCAGCTCCTACTTAATTAGTACTCTTCATAATATGTCAGAATCATGTACTTAAATATCTTACATAGCTTCTAGGATTTCCAATTTGTAGCAATGTCATAACTTATTCATATGATGATACACATACACACACACACACATATATATTATATATATGTATATCAATAAAGAGAATCAAAGCAAAAGAGAACTCTTGATGGCCAGTAACAATCCAGACAGAGTCACTAGTTGTCAGTTCCACGGATCACTCTCCTTATCCTGACCGATAGACTAAAAAAACACGTTGTCATGGACATAATCTTGAAAACTATGCTGAGTAGGCCTTAGAGTTACATGGAAAGAAAATGAAGTAAAAGTTCTGACACGACACCACAAAAATAGGGATTGCCAGTCGGGAAAACAAACAAATGTATAGACAACATACAGCATAAAGCAACAGGACAAGAAGCAGATAAATGGGTAGGTTGCATTCCTCGTGGTGCAGATGAAAGAGGAATGTAGCAAAGCGTTCGACTGACAGCCTAACTGCTGTTTTATGAAATAAAGTTGCAATAAGTAATATGGAGAAGATATTATTAGATTTACATAATACTGAGAGCAAAGCTTAGTATTTAGAGTCAGACGGAGAACCACTTCCGTATCTCGTGACATTTCTGCGACAGTGAGATAATACTAAGGGAATGGTGTATGAGTCTGTTAAGTAAATGGGTGAAACGTAGGGCGTTGACAGGAATCTGGAAGCAGGATAGGAAGAATTTTACTACACAAGGAGTAATGTGTGTGGACGTGGACCACACTCTACGGGCCGCAGGATGTGCGTGTAGGTCCGTGTTGGAAGGGCGAGCACGGGAGGTGGACAAGGAGGCCAGGCAGTCCCACAGCATGGCACTTGGTTCAAAGATGGAGCAAGCGAGTGAAAAGACGTTGTTGGTGTTGTTGAATAGGACAAATGGACCACAGCAGCGGATGGGCTACTGCTGTTTTGCTTTAAGTGCCGTAGTCATTAGAGGAGAGGAGGAGGAGGAAGTGGCTTTGGGGTGTGGGGATTAGTGGCTATTTCAGTGATGCCGTTTTCAGGAAATTCGTCCGCAAAAGTGGAGGGAAAAAAAACGCGCGAAATCGGAGTTGTGAATAATGAAGCCCTCACTCCGAGCTGTCAGGGTGAGGTTCGACACACGTTCAGAAAACGTGATATCTTGTTTCAGCTCACATCTTTGTGAACAACTACTACTGTTGTTCATCATGTACATGCAGTGATAAATGTCTATGATGATAACTGCATAAACCACCTTTACTTAATGTCGAGTGATTCATTTTGTCCACGCATACTCAATATCGCCCCAGCCTGCCCTATCTTGTGGCACCTATTTTAGTAAATAGTAATGGATACATCTACGAACAGAAACAACATTGTTGATTAGCTGTATATCAAGTGGCTTATTTAAAGGTTTATTTAAATGCAAAGCAATCAACCTTCATTCAAACGTGGAGCTTCGGACCACACCAACACACATGATTCATTTCACATGAATGTGAAGCTTCGGACCACGCCAACACACATGATACACTCCACATGAATGTGAAGCTTTGGACCACACCAACACACTAGATTCATTCCACATGAATGTGAAGCTTCGGACCATACCAACACACTAGATTCATTCTACATGAATGTGAAGCTTCGACTACATCAACACACTAGATTCATTCCACATGAATGTGAAGCTTCGGACCACACCAACACACTAGATTCATTCCACATAAATGTGAAGCTTCGGACCACACCAACACACTAGATTCATTCCACATAAATGTGTAGCTTCGGACCACACCAACACGCTAGATTCATTCCATATGAATGTGAAGCTTCAACTACATCAACACACAGGAGAGGTTGTACAAGCTGTACGTTATCTGCATGTTGTCCAGTGATTTTTGTTGCGATCTGCAACACCAATTGTACAAACTGTCTTTTTATTCTCCATCTTTGGAGAGATTTGTTCAGTTTCTAAATCTGCTTTGTTGTGTTTCCGAACAGTTTTCCATCAGTCATGGAAAATGTTTTCCTGCGGCTGTAAAAAATGAAATTACTGATCAACCCCGCTAAGCAGGGTGGCGATATTTTGGTCAAGTCGCCCCTTACCATACCTGAACTAAATTCCTCCTAGACCATTTGATGGATTTCCCTCAAACTTGGCAGCAACGTGCGAGTATACACAAATCAACACCATATGAGTCAGCGAACAGTAATGTTCTATCCATACAAAAAATTAATGTAATAACTGCCGAAAACGTATGGAATCGTGACGATATAAAAGTCTGGGAACGGCAACATGGGTCGGGAAAGGGAAAGGTGTGGAATGAGAGGGGAAATGGGTGATGTGTGGGAGAGGGAACGCAGAGGGGAGATGAAGGAAGGGGCTGGTACGAGGAAGGGAAAACAACGCACGAGGGAAAGGAACAGTTGAATCAGAAACTGTAATAATCCACGGCAAAAAAAAACTGCCTTACCTTTTACGTTGCATGAGAGTTGGCCACTCATGATGGCTTCGCAAATGTTTTGCTTGGAGGACCTTGTCTGATCTGGCGGCCAGCGGTGCCCACGAGTGGAGAAGGAGGAGGTTTCTTTCACCTGAGGATTTAGCACTTCCTCCAGAACTACAGGTTATAGTCCGAGTAGAGCTGTGCGAACCCGAGCAAGTTCATATAGTGTTCTCGTCCATCTTTCTCTTCCGATGGTGGGCGTTCTATGGCGCACGCCTGATTTATGAAGACTGTTTCGTAACGTGCAACTAGACTCCGCGAGTTGTAAGCGATACCGGACAGATACAGCATTAGATAAAGGATCAGCTGCCACCTCCGCGAGGATTTGTCGGTCTCCTTCAGGTATGGTATTCTTGGGTGCCCGTGACCTTGGTCGGTGGCGTAGGTTTCCGTCCTCGTCCCATCTTCTATGCCACTTGCAAACTGTAGCCCAAAACACAGAAATTTTCTATGTTATGGCACTAGCAGAGAGTCCGCCTTGTTTCACTCCTTTAACTCCTCCTGTGAGGGTTGACTTTGCGCGCAGTTGATCCATTTGGGCTGATGGTCTAAACTTGATGGTACGCCGCGGCTTTGGGTTCTGACAGCTGAGCTTGGCTGCAGACCCCGTCAGTACCTCGGTACGGGGTTATGACAGTGAAAATTGAAGCAACACTGTTTCGAGCATTGTTCCGAACGGAGGGCTGAAAACGATCATGTGAGGTGGGGTAGGGAGGGAATAGGGTATGCAAGTGGTAGTGCAGTGGTTGATATTTCAGACTGCAGTCATTAATGGAAAAAAAGGAAGAAAATGTTGTTTCAAGTGTCTCCGTAGCTACCTTCCGACAAAAGCTGTGGAGTACGGGCGTTTATATTCGTGTCTCTTTTATCTTAATAATCAAACGCGTTTTCCCAGCGCGTGTCTCTACGTCTGATATTGTTCAATATTACAGAAATACCGTATCATTGCCAATTGTTTGAAGAGTGAGGAATATATCACAGCCGTTTCACCATACATGGTACACCTCACTTTAACATTATTACCGGAACTGTAGCCCTACTTTATACATGTCGAGCCTATGCAAATTTGTAATGGCCGACTATATATATATACACAAGGTTAAGAGCCGGGGCAACACGGGTGTAAAACCCTCTTCCCATAGTACACTAATCACACAGCTCTGGTCTGGCAGGGGTAGAATCCGCGCTAATTGGGCGGCGCAAACAAAAGATGGCGCATCCTCCCGGGGCTCTCTGCTGCTCTACTGTGGCCTTCCATGGTTGGTGGGTGGGTGGGAGATTACCAAGTCGGACGGGGAGGCCAGTTGGGGTGATTAAGGAAGGTGAGGGGTGAGAGGCTGTGGTTTTGGGGTGAAGTGAGATAAGAGGGGTGACAAGAGGATGAGAGAGGAGTGGAATGATTAAGTTGACGAACTGACGAAAGACGAGACGAAACGATCGCTCCCGAGCGGGTGAAGCTGGATGGATCAGGCGAGCATAGATGGATTAAGGAAGGAGGAAAAAGGAGATGAGGGTGAAGCAGATGGTGTGGGAGAGGAGGGGAAGAGCTCCTCCTGATGTCAATTCTCGAGCTAATGAGTAATTGTTTCATGCTAATCAAACACTGATGACTCCCTGGGGGTCTTTATCTACAGGAACAAGGTGGATTACGCCCTGCCTCTGTCAGTGGTTGATAAATCACCTTGTCGCGAGATAATAAATGCTCGTGATTATCTACCTGCACTTAATTCGGTAACTTTTTTGGTAACTTTTTTTTTACTCCAAGTTTAATGATGTTTTTTAACGTATCTAATATAGTGATTGGATGGATTATTTTATCGAATTTGTTTTATCTTTAACTGGATTTTTTCTTTTTTTTTTACCATTCATAATTAGAGTTAACCATCATTCTGTTTTACAGTATTTTCTCTTTTTGTCAAAGTTTGTCTGTCTTACTGACCGTCTGTCTGTCTGTCTGTCTGTCTGTCTGTCTCTCTCTCTCTCTCTCTCTCTCTCTCTATCTCTCTCTCTCTATCTCTCTCTCTCTCTCTCGGAGTTCGGTAACCTCTGAATGTGTCGAGGGAACATACGCTTAACGGACGTAGAGTTAAACGATGGTCTACCTACGAGAACTTTTAATGAACACGTTGAATCAACGTAATAAAATCAGCGGATGTCGTTAAACTGAGGCACGAGTGACGAATGATTTCGAACGAAGAACTCATAACAACGTTATCGTTAACCATATTCATGCATGAGTATAAGATTCAATGCACGAATCTTTCACGAAGATATGATATTCTCATATGTCTAGCGACACTGTAAATCCTGTGATCAAATATTCTATTTTCAAGGAAGTGAATCACCAGTTTGTGGGAAGGCGATGCACTTAATATGAAAAAAAGAAATCAGGAAAATAAGTTATTAAAAACATATCCGTAAGGACTCTGTCATAACCAGTTCCGTTTGTAAAGTGTAAAGCCATAATGAGGTGTAAATCTAATATCACCTTGGCCCTAATGCGTTGTTAATCTCTCTTGGGATTCATTTACAATCTCTCTTTTACCCTCTTAAGTAAATGTGAAAATAAAATGATAATAAGTCGTTAATGAGAATAAGTCATTTATTAAGAGTCATGAGAGGTGGTATGTGAAAAGATTTATTAAAGTTTTCAATGTCCAGAATTTGACCGACGTGACTCCCCAACCCGTTGTGAGAATCTAGGTTCTATCTTTCGCGAGTATGAAGCTTCGAACCCTGGGTGCAAGTACTTGATCTGCGGTTCGACCCCTTCCTACGTGACGATAATATGCTCAGTGGTTCCGTACTGGCTTGCTCTAGGTTCCTACTGCCTGGTGTATAAGGGTCGTACACTCCGACTCAAGTGTCGCACCGTCGTGCTCTAGATTCGTCCTGTCGGACTCAGAGGTCGTAAAGTCGAGCCTAAGATTCAAGCAGCCTGGAGTGAGGTTGGCACCGTTGGGCTCAAGGCTCGTAATGTCGGGTTTTAGGTTCGTAAAGTTGGGTTCAAGGTACGTAACGTCGGGTCTTAGGTTCGTACCGTCGGGTTCAAGGTACGTAACGTCGGGTCTTAGGCTCGTTCCGTCGGGTTCAAAGGTACGTAATGTCGGGTCTTAGGTTAGTACCGTCGGGTTCAAAGGTACGTAACGTCGGGTCTTAGGTTCGTACCGTCGGGCTCAAGGCTCGTAACGTCGGGTTTTAGGTTCGTACCGTCGGGTTCAAAGGTACGTAACGTCGGGTCTTAGGTCCCGTACCGTCGGGTTCAAAGGTACGTAACGTCGGGTTCATTGTTCCTGCCGCCGTGCTCGAGGTTCGAACCGTAAGGCTAAACGGAGTACAGTGGTGCTCAAGGTTCGTACAGCCGGGTTTCAGAATTGAACCATCGTGCTCAAGGTTCATATAACGTGGTGCTCAAAGGTTCTTCGCAACGTTCAGGTTTACGTTTGTACCGTCGTGCTGATGGTTTCCCACTTTCGAGCTTAACGATTGTACCGTCGTAATTCAAGGCTCGTATACCGTCTACGTGAGGGCTGTACCGTCGTAATCGAAGCAGCTGACGTGCCCTTGTCTCGAACTCAGAGGACGATACTTTTACCTCTCAGTAGTCTTCCTATTTTTCAATATATTTCATAAATCTTACGAGACACAGAGCATTTCTCCAAAGTTTCCTTGGTAAGTCGAGCACGCGTGGAAAATTTAATCTACTGACAAGAACCTGAGAGGAAAATTATATCAGAAAAATTCGGATTTTCATATTCACTTTACCCTGTTTTCTACGTAGCTTTAGACAGCTGGCAGATAAAGCTGAGATTTCAGAAAGAATTTACTACTTATAAGAGAACGATAAGTATAATACGTAGAGTGGAGGTACCAATGATGCAGTGGGTGTATTATAAGTGATTTACTGGTAACGAGAAAGCTATGAACAGGAACTTAAGAGTTTAGTTTTGTAGCTCAAAAGGATCTTAATAAAGAAAAAACTTTAGTTTACTATAATAATGATAATAATAATTACAATAATAATAATGATAATAGTAATAATAATAATAATAATAATAATAATAATAATAATAATAATAATAATAATAATGAAGATTATACAACGTCTTCATTTGCACACAGTCAGCCTCTCACTGTCACGTTCATTGTGCTAAAACTAGAAACTACTGTCCACAGCCAGACCCCAGAGCCTATTTGACAGTTTACCGTAACCGTTTTCTATGCCTTGGATTAGGCCACATATAGTAAGTCCCTCTCATACACTATGTCGATCCAGTTCATTGTATCGCAGGCATGTCTCTCACCCTCTTGAGTCGTTCTGGCCCTGGTACCCCAAAACTTCCTTCGTTCCATTCTTCCATCTCCTTCTGGGTCTTTCTCCCCTCCCCCACCTCCCCTTTCTCTGTCTCTTGCTCATTCTACTTTTAACATGTACGTAGATCCTCTGAAGACAGTCTTTCTTCGCTCATCCTCCCAGTTCATGCGAGCCACTTCAACACATCCTGATAAACTCGTTCAGTAACACTGCACATGATACCACACCTCGCTCTTATACGTACTATCATTTCGTATACATCAGCTCTCTCCTCACACGACTTTTTTTCCTAAAGTTTTCCATTTTCAACACATCCTTCCACCCTCGTCTCGATCTCCCACTTCCATTCTCTCTATCCACACCTGACACATACACACACCCGCACACACAGATCCTCTTATACAAGTCTCTTTTCGCTCTTCCTCTCCATATACCCGAACTCTGTTATTATTAACATTAATGATGATAGAAGCAACAGATGATCATTATGATGATATCAACAAAGAAAATAAGAATAGATCTAAAGATATAAGATTATTGTTGAAAGCTTTTTGTTCAAAGAGCTTATTGTATCCTGTCGTTATCAAGATATATTGCTTCTTATAAAGCAATCAGTTCGCGACCACTGTACAAAATACTGGTGATTTTATTTCAATATATACCATAGCAGAAGTATTAAGGCTTCTTTGGATATTCACGAAAGATGCCGAAAACCATAAATTTATTGGACTACTTTTCTTACAGGGCTAAACTTTGGGACTCTCTACTTTCTCATATTTTCCTAACAGCGACGTACTGCCCCATTTTAAAATGCAGGTTTTCTGCCTCATCAAAAACTCTGAGATTAGTCTTTTTTCTCCTGAAATGTCCCATTTCTACAGCCTTTCATATGTTTCACTTTAATCATGGCCTCGTACATAACCTTGGTCCGTGAGTGGAGCCTCCAACATTTAAAAGAAGAGAAAGAATTATACAATATTTGCAATCATTTCGTAACATGGGAAAAATGGATGGAATATTTTAGTGGCATCAACCTACAAAAAGCGTTATTTGAAATGCAAAAGTAAAGTAGTCTGGAAACTTGAATTGGTTACGTAAGAAAAGCTTTTAGAGGCAACGAAAGTTGAGCGAAAAAAGAAAAAAATACACACAGAAACACACACACTAAATTCCTCTTTTACGAAAGGGGAAAATTTTTTTTTATTTTTCATGGTGTGGGTGACCAGGGGGCCGTGTTGAGTCTCCTGCTGCAGGAGTTGACGCCACGCTGAACCTCCTGCTGCAGGAGTTGTGGCCGTGTTGAACTTCCTATTGTAGGAGTTAGGGTTGTGTTGAGTCTCGTACTGCAGGAGCTGGGGCCGTATTGAACCTCCTTCTGAAGGAGTTGGGGCCGTGTTGAGTCTCCTGCTGCAGGAGCTGGGGCCATATTGAGCCTCCTTCTGAAGGAGTTGGGGCCGTGTTGAGCCTCCTGCTGCAGGAGCTGGGGCCGTATTGAGCCTCCTTCTGAAGGAGTAGGAGCCATGTTGAGCCTCCTGCTGCAGGAGCTGGGGCCGTATTGAGTCTCCTTCTGAAGGAGTAGGGGCCATGTTGAGCCTCCTGCTGCAGGAGTTGGGGCCGTATTGAGTCTCACTCTGCTGGAGTTGGGGCCGTATTGATCCTCCAACTGCAGGTGTTGCGGTTATGTTAAGCCTCCTGCTGTAGGAGTTAGGGCTGTGTTGAGCCTCCTACTGCAGGAGCTGGGGCCGTATTGATCCTCCTCCTGAAGGAGTTGAGGCCATGTTGAACCTCCTGCTGCAGGCGTTAGGGCCGTGTTGAACCCCTTGCTGCAGGCGTTGGGGCCGCACTGTACTTCCTGCTGCAAGAGTTGGGGCCGTATTGAGCCTCCTGCTGTAAGAGTTAGGGCCGTATTGATCCTCCTTGCTACAGGTGTCGCGGTCATGTCAAGCCTACTGCTGCAGGAGTTTGGGCCGTGTTGAGCTTCCTGCTGCAAGAATTGGGGTCGGGTGTTCTGAACCTCATCCTGTAGGAGTTTGGGCTGTGTTGAGCCGCCTGCTGCATAAGTTAAGGCAGTGCTGAGCCTCGATTATTCTCAAAAGAAAAAGGGAATGACCTGTGAGAACCTTCTGGACCACTTAGGCGCGATTTTCGCGCAGAAAAGAAAACGTGATTAAGTATTCAGAATTACCAAAATGGTTTGATCATTTCTACCTGATTTAACTCGTAGGATTGGATACAAACTCGTGGGCCTACGTTGTACCACGCATGAGACAAATACCTTTCCATCAGTAGGATTATTAACATATGGAATGATTTACTACTCAGATTAGCTGGAAGAACTACCATAGATACGTTTAAGAAAGACTTGAGAAATACTTCGTCTCGTGTTTATGGTCGACATAATTTGTGCCTCTTTTAACGGCATTTAAATCTAACAGGTATTTCTCTGTGAATAATCCGTGAGTTTAGTTCTTCCACTATCGAAAGGACTCAGTGGTCTGTTGCTGCTTGTATTCCTTTGTATCATAACCGTAAATGTTGTTATGATTTTCATAATAATAGTTGCTGTTAGTCTCATAACAGTGGAAATATTAATGATGGTAATATTGATAATGATTATAAGAGGAGGAGGAGGAGGAGCAGCAGCAGCAGCAGCAACAGCGGCAGCAACAACAACAACAACAACAACAACAACAACGACAACACAGACCCCACCACCACCACCACCACCACCACCTCCATCGCCACCATCCGGTGCCAGGAGGCCCAGCCAACCTCCGGCTGCTGCGCCTCTCTCCTCCTCCTCCTCCTCCTCCGTCTCGCCATCTAAATTTAGGCAGAATTTCCATATACATGGAAAGTATGGAAATTCTACCATCCTAATTATAGGAAGTTGACTGGTCGCGCGTCCTGGCCCAGCTGGGACACTGGACGGCAGCGGAAAAACGTCTTCCTAATTGAGCCAAGATGTGTTATCAACAAGGTAGTTGTCATTCCGTTTCAGGATATTCCCAGCCTGGTGAAATTCCACTGTAGATTTGTTTTGACACTGGCCTTTCTCTCTCTAACTTTTTTTTCTCTATATATATGTCCTACTTGTTTGCCGTTTCCCACGAAGAGAATCCGCGACAGGAACAGACGAAGAATGGGCCTCCTTTGTACGGTGAGCCGAAATCAGAGCCCTTCCATCGACAGCCGAGCCAGATGGATTCTATCCGTCGCTTTCTCTGCCGACTTCATATGCCTTGGTTCAGCCCGCTTAGAGCACGTCTCACCCTGTATACCACATCCTTCTAGTTCACTCTATCCCGTGCACGCTTCATACCCTCCTGCATTCTCAGGCCCCTATCACTCAAAGCATCTTTCACTCCTTCCGTCTCCGATTCGGTCTCCTTCTTCTCCCCTTCAACTCCTGACATATACTTTTTCGGTCAACCTCTCCTCACTCATCTTCTCTATATATCCAGTCCATTTTAGCACACCCTCTGGTACTCTCCTAGCCATACTCTTTTTACTAAACACCTCCCTAAGATCTTACCCTATCGCTTCTTACTCGATCAACTTTCCTCACACTACATATTGTCCTCACTCATTCCATTTCAAACACATCCACCCTCCTCCGAACTTTCTTACCTGTGACCCACACCATGCATCCACGCAACACCGTCTGGACTACTATACCATCATACATACACATCTTTTCCCTAAGAGGAAGTGACCTTTCTTTCCACGCACACACCTTAATGCACCGAGAACCGTAGCTCCTTCACACCTTCTTATGGCATACTTCAGCTTTTATGATTCCATCCGCTGTCATATCCAATCCCAGGTATCTAAAGCACTGCACATCCTCCGGGTTCTCTTCATTCAAACTCACACTTCAACCAACCTGTCTCTCAACTCTGTTGAATTTGATATACCTAACTTTCATTTACATTAATTCTCAACTTTTTCCTTTCGCACACTCTCCCAAACTTTGAAACCAGTTTCTACAGTTTCTCACTCGAATCTGCTCCCAGAGCCGTATCATAAGCATACAATAACTGACTCACTTCCCAACCACCCCCATATAACGACTTTCGTACTGACCTTCTCCAGCACACATCCACAAACCCTTAACAGCCGTGGTGGCATGAGACACCCTTCCTTTAGACCCACCTACCCTCCTCTCTTCCTCCTTGCACAAGCACCTCACTCTCTTGATTGGAACTCCTCACAGTTTCAATAGCTTTCCTTCCACGCTATTCATTCGTAACACTTTCTACAAAACATCTCTAGTGATGCTATGATGCGTTTTTTCCATATCCGTAATTTCCGCTTCCAAATCTTTCTCCTTAAGTATGTCTCATAAACATTGTTCAGAGCAAACACATGAAACGCAGTTCGTTAGTTTGTAATACACCCCGATAGTTTACCAAGCACTCTGAGAGTTTACCACACATTCGAACAGTTTGTCATACAGTCCGACACTTTTGTCATCCGACAGTTTGTTATGCAGCACGACCATGGAAGTAAGCACAGTAATTGTGAGAGATATTTCAGCGTTGCACCTCCACCACACGGCATGAGGCGTTGTGACTCGTGATATGGCCAATATGAACCTCAATTACTATTCAACAAGCTGTCGTGTGTCTGGCAAAGCCAGAACCCATCGCTGCATTGATCACTCTCATGTGTGGCGCTCGACATTAGAAAAAATGGATTTGTGTCAACATTCGGGTTGGAGCAGATCACGCAAAACCGCCGCCGGTAATGGATCAGCCAAACGGATCTCACTGGAGGTCAGTGATCGGTCAGTGGTTAGTTCCAGTGGGTGTATACAGTGTATATTGACCACCACACCCGAGCGATGTATGATTGGGAGCCACAGAGAGGAGAGGTGTGCTTCTGCACGGCGAAGGTGATGAGGCAACTGCGACTTAAAAGAGCTGGGTTTCTGGACGCCACGTGATAGTACTGCCGTAGCAGCAGTTGGAAGTCTACAGCAGTGTCCTGGGGCGTTAGTTGACCAACACAATGGATGTATCTATATATATATGTTTGTGTGTGTGTTTGTGACATGTTATGTAAGGCGCATGACCTCGTCAGGCGGGAAAGGTCAAGTAAGAAATGCGATCACCGGGAACAGGGGGTCGGGGTCATCAGAGCATCGGGTGACCAGAGCCAATGCGTCAGGTGACCACAGGCAAAGGTCAGATCATGACTTAGGTCACAGACTTGTAACATGCTGGCAAGTCTTTTGATTATGAAAGGATCCAACTCGTACATAACTAGGCTGATGATGAAACTGCTGTTGAAACTGTGTGTAATAAAGCTATACGCTGTGATATTTCTATCTACAATTGAATGATGAAACAAGATAGAATTTTCTGAGCGTTGTTCCAGTCAGCAGCGTGGCCGCCGAAGTCTCGCTAGTGCAAGAACAGAGCACTAGATTCTCGCCCAACGAGAACGCTATACTGATACTGCTTTATTCTTAAATTCAATTCCTTTCCACTTCGTCCCAAGTAAATCTTATTGCAGTCCTTGCGCGGCATCTGACAAAGACAACCATTTGAACTTTTCAGGCGAGGTTTTTTAGTAAGCGAGTTTCTCACTGTATTGCTGTTCTTAAATGCAATGTTGATATATCGAGTTCTTTAAGTAGCAAGGGAAGCTATTGTGCTACGGTAGTACTAGAAGGTTTTTAGTGCTGTAAAGTTCCTCGTCTCTCGAGTATAAAGATATTTCCTGGCACTATACAAAGATTTGTCGGTGAAGGTCTTGGGGTACTCCAAGGACGAAGCAATTTCGTAAATTTTGTTGATTTCATCTTCAAGAAATCCTGGACTGTGTAGACGCTATGCGTACGAAGCAACACTGAGGTGAGCACGGATTGCTTTACCTTGTCCTTGTGAACTTGAGTGTTAGCGTACATATGAGCAGACATCTGTGAGTTTTCTAAAAATGCTGAACTTCAACTGGTTCGTATGTGTTGTGCATCATGACTTACAAGAAAGGCAGGGTTCCCACATTTTCTTCTTCATAGGTAAACTTTAAGTGACTAAGGCGGCGGTTGAGTCCAGTGAGAAATTAATCGATGTCTTCATTATTCGGCCACATGCAAATTACTTCATCTGCATACCGAAAACTACCTGTATTATCTAGAATGATAATATTTACTTAACCAACGATTCACAATATTCCTAAAATGAATATTCACAATCTTCTTTCAAAAGAAAACGTTCCTACTACATATTTCACCAAAACAGCTGACAAGGCGAATGTTATATAGACCTCCAGTGAGTAAACAGCTGATTTATTCTACGCTCTATGAATCTAATTATATATATCTCTCTGATTTAAGTTAAATCCGTTCAGATCAACTCGCGTGAAAATCACATACATTTCTTGGTGATGCCAAGTACTATATTCCTCGACTTAAATCTGTACAGGCATACTAAGTAACTTCTTCCTGATGTCTTTAACGAAGAGAGAAAGCATTTCTGTTTAGCTGCAAATGCTTGACGCTAACGGTAAGTAACGGTAAAGGGCCGAGCTTGACGGTAACGGTAAGTAACGGTAAAGAGCCGAGCTCGACGCTAACGGTAAGGAACGGTAAAGGGCCGAGCTTGACGGTAACGTCAAGTAACGGTAAAGAGCCGAGCTCGACGCTAACGGTAAGGAACGGTAAAGGGCCGAGCTTGACGGTAACGTCAAATAACGGTAAAGAGCCAAGCTCGACGGTAACGGTAAGTAACGGTAAAGGGCCGAGCTCAACGGTAGAGGGATAGTCTAATCACATAACTGTTGACTGGGAATATATGAAGGGGACGGGATGTGTTTCAGTTAAGGCAGATGATTCTTGACAAACGTCAGCCCGCCTATTGGAGTGGAGGTGTCCAGTCGATAAAGTCACCCTCTGCGCGTAGAGCCTGGCAACCTCTCTCTCTCTCTCTCTCTCTCTCTCTCTCTCTCTCTCAGCTGGAGGTGTTACGATAGTTTCCACAATGAATTATACATATGTATACACACATATCCCGATCCTATCAATGCTTTAACTTCATTAGAGAGTGAGTCTGGTCTCTACACCCATGATGCCGTGTAATTGGCCTGCCATAATATTGTTCCCTCGCTCAGTATGTAGCTCGCTGCGTCGTGGACTGTACGGAACTTTTCGCCTGACGCAGAGAGGGGGGCTGGCTGGCTTCGTTCGGTGAGTGACGCTGGGGGAACTCAGAAAGGGAGGACACTGGGAACCCGGAATGGGATTACTCTGGGGGAACTCAGAAAGGGAGGACATTGGGAACTCAGAAAGGGGGTGCACTGGGAACTCAGAAAGAGAGGACGTTGGGAACTCAGAAAGGGAGGACATTGGGAACTCAGAAAGGGAGGACACTGGGAACTCAGAAAGGGAGGACAGTGGGAACTCAGAATGTGATTACTCTGGGGAACTCAGAAAAGGAGGACAGTGGGAACTCAGAATGTGATTACTCTGGGGAACTCAGAAAAGGAGGACACTGGGAACTCAGAATGTGATTACTCTGGGGAACTCAGAAAAGGAGGACACTGGGAACTCAGAAAGGGAGGACACTGGAAACTCAGAATGGGCGTACCTTGGGGAACTCAGCAGCATCATTAACTCTACTCTCGTTGCTACTATTGCCTGTTACTGGCGTTACCATCCGTGTTACTAGCATTGTTACTGCCTATAACTGGTGTTCTCTTGTCAGTCGCCATTGTTGTATACGCCTGTTACTATGTCTCCAACTCTCCTGCCACTCTCGTTACTGCTTGTTACAAGAGTTATCAACTCTTCTGCCACTGTTGTTACTGCCTGTTACTAGTGTTATCAACTCTCCTGCCGCTGCGTTACTGCTTGTTACTTATGTTACCAACTCTTGTTGTTGTTGCTAGTTACTCGTGTTACCAAGTCGGCTGCCACCGTTGTCACTGGGTTGCTAGCGCTGCTGAGTCTACTGTTACTGTTGTCGTAACGGTTATAACATGTTACTAGTGTCACTGACCTGCTGTTATTGCTTTTTTTTTTAACTCGTTCGTCGGTTACTGTTACAGTTGCCGTTACCAGATCTCGTTACTAGTGGCTTTTACTGCTGTTATTACCTTCTAGGACTATTGTAACCTGTTATTGCTGTTACTTGACTTGCTACTTTTCGCTTATTTACTGCTGTTATTCACATTAATGACTCTTGTTTCCGTTAAACGCTCTGCGGTTTTTTGTTGTCCAAATCACTTAAGTTCCTGTGTCCAGTTACTGTTGTATAACTGCTGTTACGTATTGTCTGTTGTGTGGTATAAATGACTGCTGTCACTGTGTGTTCCTGTTACATGTTACTGAGTGTTGTTACATACGTTATGCCCTATTAGTGGTGTTACTGATTCCAAAATGGGAAAAATGGATTCGGAGTCCGTATAAACACCCTAAAAACTGCCCCTCTGATTCTACCAAAAAAAAAAGGACATAATTCCCAACTGTGCGGACTACAGTAGTGTTGAGAAAACACCGTCTAACCTGTAAGACAAGATAGGCAGCAAAGCAAACACACAGCTGCTCCTTTCATCAGCTAAACCCAAACCTAGAATGTCCAGACATAAAAAACGAATTTAAATGTTTCCTTTTCTTTTCCGTAAGATGAATTCTTTCATTCGCTTTACCAAGTGTACGAAGGAGGAGACAGTAACGCACAAAAGGAACTGACGCAATTTGCATGTCTCCTTAATCCCTCAGGCCCGAAACAAAGCAGTATTTATGCGCCGTGAATTAACGAGCGCAAGAAGGTAAACATACGTACATCTCTTGGAGACAAATTGTCGTTGCCGCAACCCCAAAGAAAAGTGCCCTTCCAGGGTTTCATTAAGGCCACCCTCGAGTCTCCTCCGGTTAAGTTATGGCAACAATCACTCTGGGACTTTACTGGATATTTGTCCTCAACGTGGCGCTCAGAAGGCAACGGTAACTTCAGGCGAGGCGGGGGGGCGGCGGCTGCCCCGGCTGGAGGAGGAGGAGGAGGAGGGTCTTGGAGCGGCTCTCGAGCGGCTTGGGATGGAAGACTGTTAAGGCGAGTCGCTGTTGGGCCCACGGTAGGGAAGGCGAAGGACTATAGTGCTCTCTGTACTCAATGCTGTTTCTCCCCTACTCCGCTGGTCACTGTACGGGGCCTCTGGCTGGCTTGATTTTTTCCGTTCGCCTTGGGTAACTACTACCACGTGTCCCTTTTTGTTTTATATCAAACGCTTGTTCGTTCCAAGATTCGGGGTGGTATTCTGCGCGTCGCCGTCTTTGTCCCTGTACCCATTCATCGATGTTCCACAGAGTATCCTTTTGTTCTGTGGTGTTCTTCCGGACGGTATCCTAGCTTGTGGTGCGTTCATTCTTTAGTGTCTTATCTTGCATGAGTCTGCCCAAGAATGTTCTACTGAATCATGACGTCAGTCCCTCAGAAACGCACTCTGCTTCAGTCTACAAACTTCCACCGACTGTCATTCTACTCAACGGTGTTCCATTACCGGAGGACTAGGAGAGAGAGACCCGTCTTCCTGTTCTGTCTTTTCCTCATCCACTTCGTATAGATCAGATAGGTTTAAGTTAAGGAACAGACAGCATAGACAAGGGCCAACGGAGGAGCCTTTGTAGCCTATCTTAAGACATGGGTCAACTGGGGGGCCTCTGTAGCCTATCTTAAGACATGGGCCAACGGAAGAGCCTTTGTAGCCTATCTTAAGACATGGGCCAATGGAGGAGCCTTTTGTAGCCTATCTCAAGCATTTACTTCCATGTACTCTAGGGGCTTCTACCCACATCACTTCCGTATTCCATTCTCCAGTAGCCCATCACTCATCAAATCGTCCAGGAGTGTTAGATTCTTAGGTGCTCTGTCTCAAAAGAGTTCTACCTAGTAACTAGTTTTATACTTTTGGTGTTATACTGTTTCACATCGCTTAGAAATGTTTTATACTGTTAAACCATTAACCATTAAGTTGTGATTTTACACAATTGAGATCAAGAGTTTATATTCGAAATTATACTAATAAAATGTACTATTAGAAATTAACCCATGCAATCAAGGGTTGAATATCGTTTTTAACCAAAGACACATTAATAATCATGAAGGCTTACTACCAGTCATTCAGACTTGCTGTTATTTGCATAGCGTCATCGTTCACTCCCGTTCATCATGATTAACTGTTGTCCATTATGGTGTACCGTTGACCATTATAGCGTAGTGTTAATCATCATGGTACATTGTTAATCATTACGGCGTACTGTTAACATTTCGGCGTACTGATGATTATTGTGGTGTACTGTGAACCATTATGGTGTTATTCTAACCAGTATGACGTAATGTTAATGAGTAATGTTAATCACTGTGACGTTCCTGTCAACGCGATATGAATCATGAAGACAAAATGTCAGGCATCAGACCACGAGAGACGATTAAAACGCCTCATTGCCCATTAACTTCTCGATTAATCACGATGTGCTTAGTGTCGTTTAGACATAACGTCAACCCCTTGATAATCCTTTTACCCCATGCGATCAACCGTGTTCTGCCGTCGACTACTTAGATGTGAAAAATATATCAAAATGATGAAGTTGGTCTGAAAACTATAATCAATAGATTTATTCACTAGTTTATTTTATCATGCCAAATCTTGTTTAAGATTAATCTTCTACAGTAAGATCATTCTTCACTAAAACTTACCACGAATCATTATTTATTACTCTGTTTATTTCAGTTAATCTTATGTATGATTAATATCCAAAAAAAAAAGGATAATTTTTCATTGAAACCTTGCCATAAACCATTATTTATTTACTCTATCTATTTATGATCAATCTCTTAAAAAAAAGGACAATTTTTTTACGCTAAAATTTACCCATCAGCCACTGCAATTTACAGTAAACCATTAAGACGCACGAGTACCAGTGTGGACGCATCGTTAACCAGTAAAATGATGCCATTAACGATTTAGTCCAACGGGGGTGGGGAGATGGAGGGCAATTTATCTCTTTAGTAACGCCGTATGAACGGCTTATAAAACAGTTTCTTTCTTTTTTTTTGGACGAGGTAAATATTTTGTGGTCGATCCTTCCTCCTGTCCTGAGTTGGTTCTTTTCTTGAATTTTTTTTGATATATTGTATTTGAATCTCGCCCGTTATGTTTTCGGTTTTTATGTTGGTGAACTGAGACAAAAAAAAAGTAAAAGAATTAGCTGAATAATTCCTCTTGCGTTTGTTTTTCGTCCTTGTTTCCACGAGTGGCTTGCCTCAAATGGACGCTTCTGTCCGTAGCTGGAGCCTCTGACACAGGAAGTACATGACAGGAGTCATGACAGTGTTGCGTGACTCCACCTGCTCGAGGTTACGGCCGCGAGGATCTCAAGTCACATTCGTCGAGGTTCCATCATCGTTAGTGGACGAAAAGGTAGTAATACAGCTTCGAGGAAACCTGACTGACTCCGACTTTCCCTGCTCATTTCCCAGATACTGACTGATTGCAGCGCAGCGTCGAAGCTGCAGTCGGCTCCTCTTCGTACTTCTTCGCCGTCTCTGCCATTAGGAACAGATGAACGACCTCTTCTGCTTTCGTCCACTCTCTAGCTGTCGTGTACAGTATAATACACCGAAACCGAAAAGGCACTTGTCCACAGCCTAGCCCCACAGGACATTTTTTCCGCTGGTGTTCCCCTGACCCTTTTTCATATATCCCTTGGGATTCATTCTTTCTCTCTCTGTATGACCAAATCACCGTCAGGGCAGACTCAAACTTGCGTCACACAGCGTTTGTCTACGCCGTTCCCTAACTAAAGCTTAACTCTCCCGTCCAGTCAGAAAGTTAAAAAATCATTGTGATATACGTAAGTTGCACTAACGCTATCATGATCTTTTTCCCTTGAAGACAAAAAAGATGGCGCGATATTAACAACTTCCCATCACAGTAAATCACATAGACCTTTTCTGGCTGGAGTCTCTTCGGGAAGCCATAGCTTCTTCCTTTTCCCAGGAGAACCTCCGCATGGTCTGGCCCTTCTCAAGACACTCTCTCCTCCCTGTCTGTACTTGGAGGTTTCTCACCGGTACTAACCCTCGCCACCTCAACTCATCACCTCTATTTCTACTCCCTCACTGTTTGGGGAGGACGTTAATCACCTACTGTTGATTAATGTTGTGATTTTTCGTATCGTGTGTCACTAAATTACGCTTCAGACTGCAACTCCTCGCGCTTCAACTCCTCAAGTTCGACGCTCGATGACATTCAGTGGCCTTTTGTTAAACACAACTAAAGTCTTTTGAATAACTCTAAAAAAACTGGAAAAAAAGCAACAGTCCCAGCTTCCAGTCTTTCCTCTCTCCGAAAAGTCGGTCCAAAACTTCTAGTCTGTACATATCAGAAAGCCTCCTCTGATGTTCTTTCACGCAGATCAATGAATATGAATGTTCAAATGGCCTTCATTCAAAATCCTTCGGTTCTTATTCTTACCAGCCTCTCTCTCTCTCTCTCTCTCTCTCTCTCTCTCTCTCTCTCTCTCTCTCTCTCTCTCTCTCTCTCTCTCTCTCTCTCGTCTTCCCAGATTGCTGTATTTTTTTTTTAATGCCAGACAGATGAATTGGGCTTCTGGCTTTCAGTCCGCAAACAAACTCACTCCATATCACATAACACTTGACGACTCGTAACTCGCACGTCCTTTTTTTTTATCAACTCTAAGTTTTCCAACAGTGAACACTACGTGCTAGCCTTATCCAATAGTTACGTGGTTCCTCGTAGGTAGATACACGTAGGTAGATTAACGGAAGTAGGTCCTTGTGTCATATGTTCACAGGAGAAAAAGGTACATGTCCAGTATTGTTAGTTCATCTCCAGTTAAAAAGATTACTTTTTGTTTCTGGACGTGATTTACGTAGTGTACTCATTGGATACGTCAGTTTCGGAAACTAAAAGATCTAGTTTCTGGGTCTTGGTAAGAAGTGTCTCCAGTATCTTGATACCCTCTTCTGTGTAAATTAGTGAGTGTATAAAGCACGTAACTTTGATGTTTTAAAAACGATATCCACTCGTGACGAGCGAAGACGATTACTGACTCTGATGAGGCACGAGTACCTTCATTGTCAGACAAGACTTGACTATTCCTCGCAGGATGTGCTAGAGTCCAAGGCAGCTCTCCGCACTGGTGAACTACCTAGATAATTATAGTAATCTTGAGAAAATGAATTTTTATGGATCCTCTAACTTCGGGTAAACACGCTGTTACGGTAACTACAGTAAATTTCAGGTGGAAGGTATTTTATTTTTCCTTTTTGTGTTGTATTATTACTAAGGTGATGGAGTGCGCGCATTAACCTAATGGAAAGTAGGCACGTTAGAAGAAATGAGGCATAGACAACAGCCTCACTTATAATGCTCCTCAAGATTTATGCAAATTGCGCCAAAGGACGACAGCGTTATGAGGAGTAGGGTTATTAAGAGACGCAGCCTACGCGTCAAAGTGGTTTAAGGGACGCAAATGAAAATTTAAGTTTGTTTTATGGAGGACTTAAATTACCGCTTCAGTTCGTTTATGAGGGACGCAAGTATCGCTCCAAATGCTTTTATGAGGGAAGCAAATACCACTTCAAGTGCGTTTATGAGATACGTAAGTACCACTTCAAGTGCGTTTATGGGAGGCGCAAATACCACTTCGAGTGCGTTTATGAGGGACGCGACTTCCACTTCAGGTGCGTTTATGAGGGACGCAAGTACCACTTCAAGTGCGTTTAAGAGGAACTCAAGTACCACTTCAAGTGCGTTTATGAGGAACTCAAATACCATTTCAAGTTCGTTTTTGACGGGCGCAAGTACCGCTCTAAGTGTTTTTATGAGGGAAGCAAGAACCCATTTTAATTAAGCTCATGATACAAGAAGCGCATCTGGTTCAGTTGAAACCCAGCCGCCACTTCGCGATAGATAGACGCCAGTAAACCACATCACGTTGGCGTGTGAAAGAAATACGACACCGAGAACTCTCACGAAGAGAAGAAAAAAGTATGGAGGCAAAATTTGAGAGAGAGAGGAAAGTGGTACACTGCGCAATCAACACGCCAAGTCTTTCTAAGAAAGAGACGAGACAGACGCACCACATTAATGCAGTGTCGAGACCCAAGCGCCATATGACATCTCCAGCCATCGTCAGTGTTAAGAGGCTGAATTCTAAAAGCTGTTTTACATCTCTTTGTGGTTGCTATCGTCTCATGTACCACCTGTCTCTTGGCTGGAGATGGATAGTCTTCTGCATCAGCCTTTTTTAATCGTACAATGAAGCTAGCCTTCTTTCCTCTCTTCTATTTTCCTGCCGTATTCCGTCGCATCTTCCACAGTGCAAACGCCTCCACAACTTCCCACTTGCGCCAGACACTGAGGCATTCTTGTGTACCTAAGACACTTTGCTCTGGCACACGCGGCTAAACGTTCTCTCGTTAACCACAGCCTCTCTCCTCTTGATATCCTTGTCCTTCTTTTCCACAACCTCTCTCCACTTAATATCCTTGTCTTTCTTTCCCCTCTGCACTTTTCCATATCTCAATCCAATTTCCTCTCATTTCTTCCGTGTCCACTGTGTGTCTTCAACGTGTCTCTTTTAAAACACCATTTCACCCCTTCAGAATATCTCCGAGACTAATGACGCTTAGAGCTTATTATAAGTCTTACAGGTTTCGGGTAACGACCCTCGAATTAAGAATGCCCTTAGATTTATAACTCGCGGTTCATAGGGAGGGAAGGTACGGTTCTCAACACTGAATTATGGGAGAAAAAAGGAGTTGGATGGTATGAGAAATATGAGGGTGCCTTCCGCTGGCAGTGTGTTAAGCTTGTACGACATATTGTTGCCGGAGGTAGAAGAGGGTGGTAGGAGAGAGAGCCTTTGCTTTGCTATCGTTCTCTTCCACCATTTTTAAGGAACCAAATCTTTTTCAGGAGCGCTAAGGTCCAGACCTCCTCGCTTGGACGGACCTTAGGGGTCGGTGTGGTCTGTTGTGTACCTGTGTAACTCTCTGTACTCTGTAGCTTCGTGGTAAGTGGCTGACGATGTTCAGAGCTGAGGACTTTACCTACGGGAAACTGAATCGACGTTTCATTAAAATGCTTCCTGTCAGAAAAGTGCCTCATTAGCAGTATCCCAAAAGTGTGAGGTCCCAGTGCCAAGTATTCCAACGTTATGAGTCTCATCGGCAGGTGCCGACACCTACAAGCTTTCTCGTCCCACCCCTTCGTCAGGTATCCCATCCACAATCATCTACGTCTATGAATGTCCCTAAATGAAGGCTATCTTCGGCAGACGTCCCCATCGATGGGCGTCCTGTATCGGCAGGAAACATCCCAGAGGGTATTCCATCAGCAGGCGTCCCATCAGAGGGCGTCCCACGAGCAAGACTTCTACCAGTGGGCGTCCCTAACATCGGGCTCTCCATCAGCAGGCGCTCCACTAGCAGGTACTCCACCAGCAGGTACCGCCCCATCGGCACGCTTCCTGACAGTAGGCGTCCCATCAGCAGGCACTCCACTTACAGTAGTAGCAGCAGCTGAAGTTTAAAGCGTGCGATAGTGCGGCGGGACTACAGAGACCAACCAACAAAGTCATTTTCTAAGAGCCGTTTGCAGTCAAAAGTGCCTCATAGTGTTGCCACTCACTGGCTGGAACTGCAACCCCGGAGCTTTTTAACCTTACCGCTGAGAGGTTTAATCACGGTACGACCAGCTTCCATCAAAATCATGAAGAAGGAAAAAAAAAAAAGTAAAAAAAAAAACCGGCCAAGTTTTGTAATTAGTGGATCAAGGGCTTATTGAAGGTGCTGAGGCCAGACTACAAATAGATTATAAAAGAAAATACAAAATATTGAAAGCTCCCTCCGAGAGGCGGTCCCCTGAGAAACTTTAATCTAACTTTAATCTGAATATTTTATAGTTTTTTTTTATATTCACCAGCTAAGAGAAAAAGAAGTGCGATAAACGTACCAGTTTCGTCACCATTGTAGTGTTGCTCATTATCATTGGATTGGGAGGGTGCTTGAAGAGAAGGGCGGGTCTACAGTATGCTAGGAAGGATCGGGGATTGAGTCAGTTTCTGTTTGCAGATGACACGACTCTAGTGGGAGACTCGAGATGGAAACTCCCAAAGTTGGTAGACAGATTTTTGGAAGAGTGTGTCAAAGGAGGATGTAGAGAGATAACGTGAACAGAAATAAGTTGATGAGGTGTATCAGTGGAAGCAAGGGAGGATGATTCAGTCTGAGTTTCAAGAGGGAAAAGCTGGAGGAAATAGAGTTCTCTAGATACCTGGGAGTGGACATGACAGTGGATGAGCGCTGAATTGAGTCACTGGGTGGAAGAGGAGGCAATGTTATAGTTGCAATGAGGATTGTGTGGGAGGTAAGATTATTGTCCGTTGGAGTAAAGATGGGTGTGTTTGAAGGCATAGTCGTTCCTAGGGTCTTTTATGGATGCGAATCTTTGGCCGTGGATGCAAAAGGAGAAAAGAAGGTGGGCGTATAGTATCAGATTCCTGAAGACAATGTAGTGTGAGGAATGACAGCAAGAGCAAGATGTAGTAGTAAGCTGAAATGGTGTAAGACGTGGAGAGGACGAGTAGGGACTGTCAGACAGAAAGGATCCAGGTGGTGGATATGGACAGAGTGAGAGACGACGGAAGGGGAAGACCAAAGAGGAGAGGGAAGGATGGAGCGAAAGAGGCTCTTGAGATGTCGAGGGCTTTGACGTTCAGGGGGACGAGAGAGAGGTAAGATTCCCTTGACTGAATCTTTCATTGGAGAATCAGTTTCAAGTATCATGGACCCCATCGCCGTTAGTTCTGACAACAGAGGAGATTCGAATCTATGAGTATCGTATCCTCACTAGCATATGTCTCCTGTAGGCGATTGAAATCCGTTCTTAGGATCACGACATCCATCTTATGACTGAAGATTGTTATCTCCAACGCTGAATTTATACCGTGAGGTGAAGGTGCGGTATTTCCTTTTGTTCAGATTGCTGGAGATAGCGTGAGATTAGAGAGAGACACAATAAAAGATTTAGTTTAAGGGGGAGGTGAAGACTAGGTATTTGCTTTGTGTGTGTGTGTGTGTGCCATTTGGCTTTCCATAATGGGTTTCTTGAGATAACGTAAGAAAAAGAAAATGCTGACTAAAAACTATGTGTAGGACCAGAAGGGTGCACAGTGCACACCCCTTCCTTTGATATCACTCTAATAACTATTCTTTCTAATGTCACTGTGTAAACATATATTCTCATACTGGGGGAAAATATTCCGCACCTTTGGTCCTTCTCAGGGCGGAAAACTTTCCCATTTCTATCCCGGAAATAAACGCAGTTCGCAGAACCTCTTATGGAGGAGGTATCGACCCACCGCCTTCGGTCTGTTCCCGTCGATCCTCGAAGCATAGAAATAGAATACGAACATCCGTTTCTGGAAGCGATCTTGGGAATTGAATTTGTATATTTTTTCTTGTCTTGGTCTCCAGGAAGCCTCTGGGGGGAAACGCTGGAGAATCTGGTCTAACTAAAGACTGCATTTTAATAGCTCATTGAAGACCTCTATGGCAACGCAGAGAAGAAGGAGTATTCCTGGCGGTGGTGAATCTCTTGGATCTCCTTTGTTCATGAGTCTTATTCATGGCTCTTCAGTCCGCCAAGCTCTCGAGTCAACTTTGACCCGTCAGCTCGAAACTCATTTACTTTAGGTTCTTGACTAATTCGTCCTTGCTATGGTGATCACACTCTTTTGTGCTGTTTGAGCAGTGAAAGCTGGGAAACGCTGCTTCCACGCAGATAAAGAAAATTGACACGGACGGAGGAAGAAGAGGAGGTAGAGAGAGAGAGAGAGAGAGAGAGAGAGAGAGAGAGAGAGAGAGAGAGAGAGAGAAAGAGACCTGATGAGGAAGAGGGAGGAGGAGCCATAAAGTGTGGTGCGGAGGATAGGAGGGATGTGGTAGAGGCAGAGAGAACTGACACGGACAGTGGGCAGATGGCACCTAGAAGCCCGATAAGGATATGGCTGATGAGACTGTCCACGGACGAGGCGGGGAAAGAGAAGACTGAATGGACCGATACGGACGTGGCGAACGACAGGCAGAGTGAAATAGAAAAAGAGGGATAGGGGAAGGGGACACCCAGGGAACTGATGGGAACGAGGGGAGACAGCTGGAGATAGAAGGAAGGTCCATTGTGGTAAGGAGGGCGGGAGGGGAGGTTCCTAGTTTACATGAGTTTGCATGAGAAAGACAGACAACGGGAGGTCTGCTTGGCCCACGACTGGGTTGTCTATTAAGAAAAAAAGAAAAAATCAAGAAAATGTAATTCCGTTCAGCAATTCTTTAAGGTATCACCGACCACTCGCTGCTGCACATTAGCCTTCTACTGTCCCCGTTACCGCTGTCGTTTATACGGTTTATTTCTGGCGTTTTTCTCAGAGTATAACTGAATCTATAAAACATTTGTCTAAACGAGTTTTGAAGGTATTTATAGTCGTAGCATTCACCACGGACGGAAGGAAGGTCCTAAGTGGTGGAGGAGGTGGAAGGAGGAAAGAGTGTCCATAATGGTAGTAAGGGTGGAAGGGAAGGTTCCTAGTAGTGGAGGAGAAGGAAGGGAAGGATCCACAGTGGTGGTGAGAGTGGGAGCGGTGAAGGTCCAATGTCACTCCACAAAGTCCTGCATAAGCTCTGTGACAGCAGTCTAAAGTTGTGGTGAGAGCCCTGTCGCAGCCAGCACTTAGACAACCTGAGCCCCTGACGTTAACATTGCGTGACCTCCTGCGACTTGCGTGAGGACACAGGCCAGATACCCGAGCAAGTAGGTCACCCTGATCAATTTTAGAACGGGAGGTCGTCTATAATCACCCATGAGGCCTTTCGTAATGACCCGACGGCTGCGCTTACACATTTAACGATTGGCATGACCGTACCTACTTGCCTCTTAAGCTGAACTGAAGTACCTGAGTTCCACTGAGGCAGTCAGTCAGTCAGATAAGCAGTCAGGCAGTCTGCTGACTCACAGACACCGAGACACGTGTGTGAGTGGAGGAACATTAAGAGAGAGAATGAAGAAGGTATAGAAGAGTGAGTAAAGGAGCCGAAGAAGTGAAGGGGAGTGAAGAAGAAGAATGGGAGAGTTAAAGGAGACGAGATGAAGTGCATCGGACTACAGGAATGCAGACTGACTAGCTGTGAATAGAGGATGATTGGACTCACTGCCTCTCCAGCTGCTCCCTGACTTTTAGTGCTTTTTCTGACCCCTGTCTGTGACGTGTGTGTGATATCCTCTTGTGTCTGTCTGTTACTGATGTGTGTCCGTCCGGTTGTCTGTCCGTCTGTTTGTTTTTCAATCAGTGTACCCATCCCACTTAGCCTCTCCCTTCTTCCTATTAATATTAATCGTTCCCCCTCTCTGTTCAGGTATTGTCTAATCTATCTCCCCTCCTCACCATCTCTCTCGACTTATCATAATATCAGCCTAGTTCCCCCAATATTCGTCAATTTAGACTTTGATTGGAAAATTGTGTGTATATCATCAAAAATATGAGATATGGAGATTCTTTATACTTTTTTTTTCAATTTCCGATTTTTTGGTATACATCCCATTGCTTACAAAACACATAGAGCTGTTACAGGGTTCAAAAACAGGTGTTTGTTTGTTTCAGTGTAAATTTACCATGACTGGTTGAGCTGCAAGTAATTGTTTATCATAGTGTCTCATAAAACTTTTATCCCACATCCACCCAAAATTTAGATGAGTTCATTAATGTCCCCTTCTCCACACCCGATTAGCACTTTTGCATATTGGTAATTAGATGGTAAAATATGCATGCTAACAAACTCCAACTAGAGTGTTTTGATAGGCTAAGAAAACGTGATTATGAATTCCTTCATCTTTACCGTCACCTCTGCTGAAACGTGACTCGACCCATACAGTTCACGTTAAGAGCCATCATCACTACGCTCCCATCTTAACTACAACCCCAACGCCACTGGTCTTAAGCACAAACATACAGACTATACGATGAAAAATGCTGGTCTTCTTCTTATATTTCATTACGATGCAAACATCAGTAGAACATACGTTGTGGTTTCCCCACAGCATCTTGTTTGACCACCTCCTCAGACCGACAACACCAACCTCTCTCTCACCTTCATAACCAACTTCTCCTAATGTCAGAACCAGCTCTCCAGACCGTCAAGACCGACCGACTTGTTGTGGTACACAAAATAATCAGCAGCGGCAAATATTGCTTGCTCTCCGGAGGATTAAAGTGAGGGAGCGTGACACCTTCGCTGACACAGGCGAACCGAATTTTTACTTACCATTAAAAATGATCGTAACACAGTTATATTTCAAATCTAAATCTACCGAGATAATTTAGGCGAGGTTTTTGTCAGCATGCATTGGGCTACACTGTGCATGCACTAGGCTACACTGTTAGATGCTTTTAGTTCCCTTCAAAACACGATAAGTTTCGTTAGATTAGGTTAAGCTAGGTAAAGGCCGATCAAGTCAGAAGTTAGGAGGCCAGGAGCAAACTAGGTCAGCACGCCAATAACATGCATGGTTCAAAACGGGTCTTCCCTATTTGGTACGCAGCCCAGGAGATCTTCCATAAACTCACTTCCCCTCCTCCAAATGGATGTCCTAATATAGGCCTGGTCTGTTGTGTATTAAGGACGCCCTCCTGTAGCCGGCCAAGGCCCATCAGACATTTATCCAACCCGCCACCGTCACTGTTCCCGAGTCTTTATTCTTGCAACTGAACTCCTCTCTCTCTCTCTCTCCTCTCGACTCGGCAACATAATGAACTGAGCCGATAGAACCGGTAGGAAACAAGTTGAGACAATTATTGGCCACTAGTTGGTTGATATTGCGCGAGCATTATCGTTAAGTGATAGTTCACGATCATCGTCTAAACTCTTGAAAAGGAATAGACTCGGCTCACTCCTCACTTTCCCTCATATTCAGTGAACTCCCGAAGCCGTCTCCTCAGGACATAGCGATTACACCAGCAATAAGGAACAAGTATTGAATGTGGCATAGAAAATCAACTATTACTTGTTTCCATGTCACTTTTTACGAAGACTGTAGACGTATTAATTCGCTGTGCACTTAATGGAGAAGGATTAAGCTATCCTTAGACCATATAACGAAATCTAATTCTTTTTATCTTCTCTCTTCCCTTCTGCTATGCGACTGAATATTGCTATAGTGTTACAAAAGTGATTTTTTTTTTTGCTAATAGCACTTACGAAAGAGCTCTGGTCTGATGTCTGTGGACGGTTGAGCTTATATATCAGACTGGAGTATTCTCTCCATTTCCGCTGCTTGGGTGTGACGAGTCATTTCATTTATGTCAACAAGACCCTGGCAACCGTAATAGCAATAAAGAACATTTTATTAGTAACTACATAAACTGGAGGGGAAGGCACTGCGGCGAGTAGAAAGGGACATACACAAGGATATGACTGGACTGACAAGTTGGGAGTCATGTGCAGACATAAGTTGGTGTGGTTTGGTGCCGTCGACAGTGAACAGTTTTCGAAAGATGCAAAAATAAAGCATCCAGAGGCTAAAACAAGTAATGAAATAAAAACGTATTAGTTAAGATTTAAAGAAGTACTTTCATAGAATAATTTTTTTTTTCCCAGTCACGGACAAAAGTCCACATCAAGGCCGCCGGGCTTTAGTTGAGATACAGGGAGGTTAGTGAAAGGGGCAAAAGGAAAAGACAAGGGAAAGTATTTCCGAATGTTTGCGGAAGTGAAAAACATGTCTTTAATAAAATGTGCCAGGTCATAGTTATTGGGAAAGCCATGAGAAGGTAGAGAACTCCAAAGCTTCGACGTGTAGGGAAAGACAAAGGTATCAAAACGGCCCACCCGTGAATTGCCAACGGCTACACAGTAATCAGGTGACACAAAAACTTGCCCCCAGTAATTAGTTAGTGCTAGAGGAACACAAGAAGCCAGCTGTCGGGAGCAAAAAGCAGAGTAATACCTTCAGAAGAGGGAAAGTGAACCAATATTGCGGCGTTGGACAAGTAGGTCAAGCTTTGAAGTTAGCCTGGAAGAGTTGACAGATAAGTCAGACCGCGTCCGACTCAAACTCTGTCAAGCAAGGCTCCAGAGCTACGAATGGAATAACCTCAGAAATGAAGTTACGAATCCTGACAGCATACAAAAATTAAGAAACCTCCATAACAGAAGAAAATGTTCAAGAGAAAGCTTGCCGCAAATGTAGGAGTCCCTTTCCCGTAGGTGAGTGTGGGGAAGCAGTGGTGTTGTTCGTCTACGGAGAGCATCATCTGAGACAAATGATTCAAAGAGTGAACCACATACGTATGAATTTTGATAGCGTCACTTCCCAGTAATACCTTCTTCCCCTTCTTGCCTCCCAAATATTTCCTCCCCTTGTCTTGCTCCTCTCTCCCCGTACGTCACCCGCTTCCCTCTCCTTCCCTCCCGACGTAATCAAAATCCGGTAATTAACTTGATTAGGCTGTTGCCTAAACATTGTTGTAGGGAAGGGATTTGGGGCCCAGAAAAAACACCTCACTATTTTGTATTACTTCATTATGGGTAGCGACCCGTCCGCTCTGGCGGGGTTATGGCTCAGGACAAGTCAACATTCGCCGTGAACCTAAGCCTGAAGAAAGGGTAATTATCTTCTCAAGATGGTTGATTATCATTCCCGAAAAAAAAGAAGATTTATCATATTCGTGATAGAGCTTTTAATTTTTGATATTCCAGTTACGGGTCATGATAGTGTCAAGGTTTGTATACCAAGGAAGCGGTATATATATAAAACGAGATGGCGTTTGATTAGGACACTCAGTTGTCCGTGCAGAATATTGCCCGCTCCCTCGATGACTCCAGATAATTTGATAACTCCATAGAGAACATAATCATGTCAGGCCATCCTGCAGAGGTTCTCAAACTGTGAGGAGCGCGCCTCTCCCTAAGGGGGCGTGTTGAGCTTTATGGAAGGCTGGACGTATCAATTCAATCCCTTGAGTATTGCCTCCTAGAACGTCAGCGGATTTTAATGAATTGACAAAACGTATGACGACCGATATTCTACCTTCTCTAGTGATGAATCATTCCTTGAAATCCACGATACAGATAGATAAATGAAGTGCAATTGCCCTCAAGTAGCCTCGGTGAGTTATGGCATTGCTTGGCAACCGGGACGAGTGAACAAGAGAGGAAAAGGCGAAGGAAAGCCTGAACGACTGGTGGTGGATAGGAAAATGACTTAGATAGAAATATGAGGTAGTTGGTCGATCTCTGAGGCCAGTAGTATATTGAAACCCTTGTGCTTCAACGGGTATCGAAGGGTTGGTTGCCCCTCGTCTCTTTTCATCACCGCGACTTGAGAATGAAAGATGCTACTGATGTTACGTTGCCTCAAGACATGTGTGAAGGGCCGCGATAGATGGGGTCTGTGTGGGTAGAAGAATGGTCCTCTTATTGTGTTCGGTAATGGATTAGGTGAGGGATGAGGAGGAGCGTAAATTAGCTCATCATTTCCAGGAGAGAGGGGGAGAGGTCTCGGGATGGCAAATGTTTGCGAAACACTGTCCAACAATACCATCTCCAGTAACGCCTCACGAAGAAATGTTGAGGTCTCCATGGAATACATGGATGCTTGACTCACCCCATTATTGAAATATCCTTTTTTTTTTTTCCTCTTTCTTTCTTAGTTCCAGGAGGTTGTGTGCATCCGCATCTTGTAGGAAGGGACTACGTGTATCGTGATGGTGTTATACGACGAAGCAACACACTCTCCTCCTCTGCCTCCATGGATGAAATGAAAACGAAAGGTGTAGACGGTATGCCAGTGGAATGTTAGAAGAACCATAGGTTAAAACACAGCAAAGAATTACGTTATGTATATACATTAGCGAGAAGCGAGAACGTCCAGAGGTATTTATATAAACATCGACCTTAACTCGACAGATGTTTAATACAACAGCAGACGGAAATCCTCGGGTACTTGCAAGTCTCAATAACACACAAACTTTCTAACGCCGTCCTGAAATCACTGACGGAGGCAAAACGTAATCAGTTTACGGAAGATAAAATCAACTCGGGACTTATAAATAGAGAGTGGATAGCAGCCCTGGTGATGTTGCACTAGCAGAGTCAGGAGTTTGCTAATTATCCTTTTTTTTTTCCCCAAGTTTCGCAGCCTCTCGGGGCGGTATTCAGCCGAGAAAACTTCGGGGAAGTTGACACAGACTTCAAGGAAGTCTCTTGTTGACCAGAAATACGGAAGAGTCAACGTTGGTCCAGCGGGCTATATGACACGGACGACAAAATAAGTGGGTAGAATAGTCGAAGGTTTATATAGAACACAGAGGGAACGGAGCTTCAGGATCGATATAGATAATTCAGCACAGAGACAGCGAGTTGAGAGACCGGTACGCGGAAGCTGATGGACAAGCAAAACAACACAGCCTAGGTGTATGATGTACAAGTAAGCGTAGAGAAGACAAAGTTGATATGGATTTCTGCAGGAGAAGAAGAGTGATTATTTGGGTGACCAACTGCAGAAGACTGGTTGTGCTGATCACAGAGGATGGGAACACTGAAAACGACATCGGGTCAAAAATATTAGGATCGATAAGGAAGCATTTACTATGAGATATGATCTGATTTTGTTGAATCGCCTTACATCATACATAGCAGAGACATCTGTATGAATTAGCCTGTTGGTTTATAAAAGTAAGATCACTTTATAAGTGAAAAAAATTGTAGATATGTTTCCTAGAACATAGGTTAACCTGATTTTATAACTTGATATAATAACGATAATATGAACATGTAAATAAAGATGAAATTTCTAAAGACAATAGCGTGGAGATCAGTTGTAGGAATCTGAACTATGTAGTCTGATGAAAGAGACAGTGATGAGTGAGTACCCTTTTGGGTTGTGGGTGTGGAAAACAAAAATAAATTTAGCTGGAAGCGAAAGAAAAAAGAAGGAAGAAATTCTGGAAGATATAGGTCGAAAAGAAACTAGATGGAGGTGATCATGGGGACACTTTTTTTGGTGAGGGGACTGAGTACTGGGGAACTTGGATGAGGAAAGTCTGGAAGTCAGTCGTCCAGGGAGGAGGCCAGAGACTCAGCATATTGGAGGAGCTGGAAGAGGACCCGCCTCTGGCGGTGAAACGAAGAGCAAAAATATTGAGAGGAATGAAAGAAGAATTTTTGCCCTGGTTCAACCACTAGGATGGAAGGCCAGGTCCCATCGTTGGGATGGAAGGCCCGGTTCTACCATTAGAATGGAAGGCCAGGTCTTACCATCAGGCCGGAAGGCCAGGTCCTACCATTAGGATGGGAGGCCAGGTCTTAACACAAGCCAGAATACTGACAAAAGATGCGTAGAAAAACAACTTTTTCACCGAGTATGTCATCATAGCATCATCACCACGGAGCATACTCATATATTACTAGAAGTGGAAGGTGGAACAACTATTCCTGCGTACTGGTATTTGTACCGACGAGTCTCAACCAGTTATCTGATGATGAAACCTCATACTATTCCTAGGGTGATCAACCACATTATGAACAGTTATCGAGGATGATTTGAAGCCCACCATCCGGCTTCCAGGTGTGAGAAGTGTGAGCCGCTTACAGAGCAAGATCTTAGGTCAATACCAGTAAGCCTTACTGGGAGAGGAATGCAAAGTACCCAGCACGCAATCTTGACAGAGCACCAGTAACATGAGAGTAATATTTTCCCGAAAGGCGTTAACGCGAATAAGGACGTCGTGTAGCAAGTCCGTTCAGTTGGCACGACGCAAGCACACAACACTGACGCCTCTGTCGTAAGTTTACGTTACTGGGAGTTTCTGTTACACACCCATACCCCTGAAGCGGTCCCTTGATATAGCCTACTCAGTCGAGAAAATTCCGAAGCGGTTCGAACACTTCGGGAACTACGTTCGGCGGAGATGGTTGAGTCTACGTAGACTCCGAAGCATCGGAAGGATTGCTGGAAGACAGGCGGAGGAGCACGTACTTCCAAGTATCGTACCCAACATTAAGAGAATTAAGAATCTAAGAGAGAGAGAGAGAGAGAGAGAGAGCTGCTGGAGTAATCCAGTGTGAGCATTTAATCATGTTGGTGCCGGGGTCTCGCCGAGGTAAGCAAGCTCTTTATGGGCATGTCTTTTGTCACCATTAGCGTTAAATAGCACTTGCGTTGCTGAGGACAAATGTTCGACCATTATCATCCGAGTAATTTTGGCGAGACAAGCCTTGGGCTGTTTTACTTGCATCTTCTCTCTCTCTCTCTCTCTCTCTCTCTCTCTCTCTCTCTCTCTCTCTGTTAGACTGCGTAGTGGCCAAATAAAAGTCTTCAAAATCTTTTTTAAACAAATTCGACGTCGTAAGTCGTGAAGGCCCGTTTTGGATACAAGAGAATACAGATACCAGAACAAGTCGAGTAAAACTTGAAAGCTATAAGATATAAATACTGACTTGGGAAAACTTTGCTCTGTAAGTAGATAAATTGAGCGCTGGACTACGTCAACGCCAACCGTTTGCAAAGACAAATCTTTCATCAGTTCACGGATCTAGTGAATGAACACATGAGAAAAAAAGAATGTGTAAATACACATTATTTTTTTTCTCATTCCTAACCCTAAGAATATGTTGAAATGCAACGGATGGTGGAGAGAGCATAAAGATTTTGTAGAAGGAAATGTCCTTTTGTTCTGTCCTTATAAATTCCATGCAGGCGTACTTCACTCATGCATGTTCTTTTTTTCCTATTATTTTTTTCTTTTATTCCTGCCGGCTTTTGTTTATTGAGGGCGTGGAGGGTGGGAGAGAAAGAGAGAGAGAGAGAGAGAGAGAGAGAGAGAGAGAGAGAGAGAGAGAGAGAGAGAGAGAATGTCAGCCTCTCGTCTGTGTACCATAAATCAGTAATATTAATTGGAGTGATCTTGCAACTTAACGGCATTCAGGTGAAATTTGCGAAGCTAACTCATTAGCGAAACGTCGTAACGAGGCAAACCTACATTTGATGAAGTACCTTCACACTGTCGCGGTGAGGAATCATGAATAGAGGTTAGAAAAGAAATCCTGCCATAGAAAAGAACTTCGTGTCTCAAGGCAAAGTTAAAAACAGACTGGCATGTCCAAGTTTCATTGAACCTTTATGGTTTTGAAATAAGACATCGAACGTTAGTTTTCAAATGACTCTGCTCAAGGATTTAGTACACAGAGAGACGCGGACGCTTGATAGCCTATTGATAATTGCTCGAATGTCGACTCCTGGGCGTGTTTGAGCTCTCTCTCTCTCTCTCTCTCTCTCCCTGACTTGTTCACCACCCATTGAGGCCCTGATGGTGGAGGAGGTTCCCTGTGATGCCGTGAAAGGAAGAGTAAGATGAGGAGGAGGAGGAAGAGGAGGAGGAGCAAACCAAACCATTATACAAATGTATCTTTAGTCTGATTACCTTGCCTAACTAAACCTAAAGTAACCTAACCAGACCTAGCTACCCAGATCCAACCTAAACTAACCAACATCCTAGCATAAGCAAACCTAACCTAATCTAACCACCTAGCCTAACTAAACCTAACTACCTGACCTCCTTCAGGAAATTGTGATAAGCCACCGCCAGCCACGACCTGGAAGACGCCTCTCTAGCATGCCACCAAAATAACTAGTTTATTATAACATACTGCCGGGGTAAGTGAGCGGTGAGGCGAGTGTGTGTCTCTGACTGCCTAGGTTTAATCTAATGTACTTTTTCAAAGTTCCTGGGAAGAGCATCTTCTGAAGACTTCATATCTGAGTCACCTTGCCGGTATGTTGTCTCCTCTCACCACTCGCCGAAGCATCAACACTTTCTGTATCTTGTATAAATCATCGTCGTCAAAAACTCTCCCGCTCCGACTCGTTGAGACTCTATGTCAGGTGTTGACCTCGACCTACATTGTTCCTCCCATCAATCCTGGCCTGCCGGGCTTGGTCGTCAGCTGGTGACGACGACTGGTCTTCCATCATCACAGCTGATCGTGTGTGTTGTCTCCCTGGAGACGCCACAACTATTAATTTGCTGTTTGGTTATATATTTGCGTGACCGTTACTCATCCTTCCGTCAAATTTAGCGTCACAGCAGTTTCGTCCTTCCGTCACAGGGCCTCGTAATCGGCGAGTTCATTTCGTCACACGTGGCGTCACAGTTAGTTTATACAATCATTCCCGACGTTACATTTTTTCATTTTGTCTCGTCACGCTAAGCGTAACGGTCGCTCGCATCTCTGCCCGTCAGACACAAGACGCGTCAGAGCGGATCAAGTTGTCCTCGCGACCTCCACCGCCACAGTCGCTTGCCTCCTCCCCGCGACACACGGTGTGCTGACGTCCCATCACCCTCCGCACCAGGGTCCCTTTACCTCGCTTCGTTACACTCACTCTCGCTCGTAAAAATCCTCCGTCGCATTAACTCTGAATCGTGCCGTGATATCCCCTAGCACCTGAGTCCCTTCACTGTTCGTTTCGGTACGATTCTATCCAGCTCCACGTGACGTTTTACGTCACAGTGAACTTGTATAAAGTCCCGCAACACCCAGCTGTTCGCTCAGATGCCCTCGTGTACCCAGTACACTTTCCTGGAGCATCTTAAATTGTAAAAAAATGTGGGAAACAGCGACTTGTGTCTGGTGAAAAGGAATTATTTTACTCTATCTTTCGATGACTCATACTTTTCCTCAAGAGAAGATGCTAAAATGACTAATGGAAGATTGAATAAAGTTTATGGCAAAGTTTACGAAACCAAAGTATGGTCATTATTTTCTGATTATCTAAATGTTTATTTCGTTTATATGTTTAAGTATTTTATACTGCACTTATTGCCACACCCTTCTCTTACACTGTCATTCCATACACAAATCAGCTCTACTTATTGTCCTCAGGCGTTTCATTTCTAAGACCTACATACACCCTTTCACGTTTCTTTATGGTCTCTGCTCAAGTCGTGTGTCCATACTACGCTGTCGGGGATAATATGCCTACAGACATGACTAACTTTGCCCTAATAGACGTTGATCTCTCCTTCCACACGCTTTGTGGAGCGCCAACGACATCCCCTTCCACCCCAGAAAAAAATCTAATGACATCTCAGCTCCCATGTTTCCATACGCCACTATGTACATTCCCAGGTAATGCAAATCTCTCTACATCCTCCAGTCTCCTTCCATTCAAACTTGCACTCGAACCATCCTGTTTCTTCGTTGCTACTGGATTTATTTTTCGACTTATTGACGTCCTTATATTTAGATACCTTACAATGCAACTCATTATCAGTATCATTAATATATATGAGAAAGAAAAATGGTCCCAAGACTGATCCCTGCGGCACGCCACTTGTTACGTCTTACCCATTGAAAGGCTTTACCATTAATTGCTACTCTTTTCTTTTCTTACGACCAGTTAAGTCAACATCCTAAGCATTGAAGTACAACCCCATCTATACCGTGTGACTTAACTTTAGTTAGTAACACAGCGAGGACGTAAGCATGTGTTGCTCTTATAATAATATCTGACTGACATCGACCAGTGGTTCTGTGGATGTTAAAACCTTGTCCGTTACGACGGGGAGACCTAAGCTTTTGCATCCATGTTCCACCTCAGTCAGCAGAGTCTCTAGGTGACGACAGGTACCGACGCAATAGTGCACCCGGATGCTATGGAAGAGTATATGGTTCTGTTTGTCGACCTGTGGCACTCAAGAGGCACATAGCGAGGAGAGATGACGTTCAGACAAACACACTCCTTCCAGTCTTTTTTGAGTCCTTGCTTCACCAGCCTACATAGTCGCACAGACTTATCTGTGTGTGTGTGTCACAGGAAGACACTTGGATTTGATCCTGTATTTAAACGCCCTCCTCGACAACATACTGAGGAGTACGTGTGTTCGATACAGATGTATGTAGAACATGTAGGTCAATAGCCATCACCGAGGAACCGGAACTTTGCTTCAGAGGCTCCCCCTTCCCAGAGTCAAACAGGAAGAAGTAGCACACACACACTTCTGGCACAGAATTTTGCCTCTGGTGTTGACAGCTCATCCACTGCTGAAAGAAACTCTCTCACACACTCTAATGCATATCCCCGGGAGGCAAATGCTGACTTTTAAGGTGACTTGTTGTATTGCTGCTTATTTTTTTTTCACCTCCCGAGTATTCTAAGACTAGCTTTTGACTTTTTTTTTTGGGCGAAAACTGGAAATTTTTGGCGTGGAGAAATTTCTCTTATCTCCTACAACTCTATTAGTGTGCCATATTATGGTCATGTAAGATTTCTTAAATGGTTTATCGACGGGGAGACTTCAAGTATATGTAGCGAGATAGTGAAAGTATGAAAAGGGCAAGCTGTTATCACCTTATATATGATAACGATTGTGATTCGTTGTTAAACTGTGCTGCGTGGAGGGTTGGGTAATTAAAGATTTCTCTAAGAGACGCGAATACAGTCATTGGTGTAAATCGTTTTATGAAATATACAGTTGTCACAACACCTCAGTTCAAGCAGTGCATATTCCCATGCGTAAGAAAATCCATCTATTTATATTTAAATATCTTCATTTCCGAACCGTACCCAAGGAAACGAGCGTGGGGCAACTGCCTTAGGCGAGACGAGCAGTCAACAAAGAGAACTCGTCCTCGTCACCGAAGAACGGCAGCCAGAGACTCTCCCCTCGAGAATCCCTTTTTGGGGCGAGTGAGATGTGTGTGGAGCCCGGGAACGCTGGTCGCCACAGGACCTGATCCTCCTGCAATCCTGCCCTCGCAAATAGATCTCACCAGCCTTGAGGAATGCCAGTGGGCTCCTTCATGACTGGGAGAGGGGAGCATCTTCAGGATTAGATTCGCTCTCCTGACGAACTGCATTCTTTTTTTATGTTATAACATCGTGTGGCTAAAGTATTCTTAAAAAGCCAGTAATTCTTGGGGGTCATAAGATGTCTGCACCATATAGACAGCATGAGAAAAAATGTATATATCACTCAGGGAATCCTTTGTAAAGCAAAACTATCATAAACACTAAAATATCTTTCTAGTCTTTCCTCTCATTCAGCTACGTTCCACAAGTCTGGAGCTGAACTGAAGCCTTTTTTCGTACGAAAGATAAACTAAAGATAGATCGCTTTGAAAATAGATTAAGGGTTGGTGAAAACAGAGATGCGATGAAGCAAAACACAGACACAACAGTGGAAAGAAAACTGGATTCGTTGAGAAATTTAGTACCACGGAAATGGATTTATTTCATTGCCAAAGAGTCGTAGCCAATATTGACTCTGGCTAATCACACAGTCAGATTACATATGTCAGGCTATTATCCTCTTCCGATAGTAAAGTACAGCAGAGACTTTTTCACGAGCACCAACCTGGGATTCACTGTACGCAAGAAAAATATTATTTGCACGGGAGGGTTCGATGTGTGTGTCCGTCTCCTACCCGGGTTTGCTCGACAGTGTATTGGCAAATTAAGAGCAAATGTTTGGGTAACCTCTTGTTGGGAGAGAGTACCTGTGGTGAAATCTGGCCATGGGGCAGGGCCAGCATATGCACCACCACCGTGAGGTGATGTCTGGCCATCGGGAGGTCATGTCTGGAAGCAGAGCATACAGCAATGTCCATGTAAATATGTGCTTATATTCAAATTCTATGTATGTTTCCAACGTGTGTAAATATAATCAATGCATTGCTAGTAACAGTTTAAACAAGAAGGTTTTCATAGCACCCTATATGATTATATATATATATATATATATATATATATATGCGTGTGTGTGTGTGTGTGTGTGTCTGTCTGTCTGTCTTTGTAGTAGTAGCCCCCTCGAGGGACCTTGCAACAGCTACCCTGTGGTTATTGAATACGAGACCTCTCTGCATGGAGTAAACTTTCCTCCCGTGCGTCAGGGAAATCCTCAGAAATAAGTGTACTCCCCGGGGGAATAGCGGGGAGGAGACAGGGCATGTGAGGAGACAGGGGTCGTATCAGGGGAGGGAGAGGACAAGGGTCTATCTTGGAAGGGAAAGGGTTTAACGCGGGAAGGGAGGACGGTTAGGTTGTAGGATGGGAAGGGAGAGGAAGGGGATTTAGCAGAGGAGGGAGAGGACAAGGCCGTGCGAGGAGAGGAAAAGGGTGTACCATAGGAGGGAGAGGTCAAGGGTGTAGCAAGGGAGAAAAATATCAAGGGTTTAGCATGGAGTAGGAGAGGACGAGGCTATAACAGGGAGAGGGAGAGGACGAGGCTATAACGAGGTAAGGAGAGGACAAGGGTCTATCAGGAGAGGGAGAGGACAAAGGTTTAGCAGAGGAAAGAGAGGACATGGGTTTAACAAAGAAGGAACAGGGCATGAAAACATCCGAGGAAGGGAGAGAACTAGGAAGCAGCAGGAAAGGGAGAGGAATAGATAACATCAGGTAGACGAAAATCAGGAAATCAAAGTCTCCTCGGGAGTGATGCTCAAACTTCGACAGACGTCATCCTCGACCCATTCAGAACAACTGTAGCTTGAAGCGCCGTAAGGAAACTCTCCCTATGATCGATGCCATAGAACCCAACCTCCTCTCTGATCAGTCTCTACAACATAAGCTCCTCTACGATTTGTCTCTACGACATATCCTCTCTTTTCAGTCTTTGCGATACAGCCTCCCATCTGATCAGTATCTACGACAGAGTCTCAGAATTTGCTTCAACGTTTTCTATAAATAATCTACAGAGTGACTTGGATTTCCCGTAGCAAGAACACTACGTGATATTATGATGAGAAGTATCAGTTCTCAGATGCAGATTACAACACTAATGGCGACAGTAGCAGCCCCTGAGGTAGACAGAGCACGACCCTGGAGGCCGACGATACGACCTTTGAACACGTAGGAAACGACGTCCCCTTGAGCACAGCGATACGACCCTTGAACACGACGGTACGACCCTTGGCCTCTAAAGGACGGGACAAAGACCAGGCCCCCCACACCAAAGGGTCACACCTTCGTGTCCAAGGTCAGCTCCCTCTTGCACAAAGGTGGTGGCAGCATCAGTCACGGGGAATAACTCAGAAGAAATGATAATCTCATGCAACAACTGGCATTCCACTTCCCTTAGTAAACAGCCAAATGCCAGTAGGACTGAATATGCTGGCATCCCTCGCTAGACGTATCTCTACACACACTATAGTTCCTGAGACATACCAGGTCATGGTACCGTCTCGTAGAGCATACGTGGACAGCTTGGTCACCTCACTTAAGGAAACACAGTTAACGAACAGGGAAGGTTGAGAGGAAGGCGACAAATATTTGGTACCTAGCTTGATAGAGCTGAGATACAGGGGAAGGTTAGAGGCCCTAAATTCACCTAACAAAGAAGACAGTAGAGTAAGGGGCGACCTGATCATAACTTGATGGTCTTGAACGTCGACAGTGAACAGTTCTTTAAATTCAGCGAGGGTGGAACAATCAGGAACAATAACATGAAACTGAATAAGGACATTTTTAGAAAGGGTAAAGAATTATTTCGATGATATAAGAGTGCTGGATGAATAGAAGGAATTGAATAAGGAATTTGTGAATGTGGACGGCTTCCAGAAGTTTTAAAAGTTATGATACTAGAAAAAGTTCAAGAGATGGGGGCCTCACGAGTGTAGAACTCTCTCCCCGTATTGCACAAGTATGTACATACAAATTAGGTAATTACGCAGAGAGCAACAACGACATAAAAAGATGTTATTCCGAAGGTACCTTTTTTTTATACCTGCAGGAGCAGCGCCCATCCTTGTCCTTTCTCTTTACGAAGGAATACAGAGGAATTCGAACAGAAAATTGAATTTCTTCCGAGAGTCTCTTAACTGTTGACGGGTTAAGATCTACTGTGATAAAAACGTCGACTGGTGAGGTACGTGTTACAGTGACATTGTTTTCGTTGATGATGATATGATGCGTTTTGGACATGGGAACTAAAGAGACAAAGTGTTGCTCCATAAGTTAATCACAAGGTCCTTTCATCATCCACTGAGACATAGGAAATTCTGAAACAATTGTTGCAACTTCGAAATATTGACTCCTAGAGTAATACTTGTATGACGGGGAACAGCACAAGTTTCACAAACGTTCCAAAACTTTATCAAGAGGGATAAGTCCCTCACAGTCCCCTTTGACACGAAAGGTTGCTTTTAAAATCTGATGAGAGGAAAGCATATGACGTTATCTTAACACTGCCTTGAACCACTGAATGCCAAGGTGGCGCTTGCAACGGGAGTCTCAGAATAGCCCAGTAAGAATATCCAAAATGAATGAACCAGAAAGTACGTTTTGTCTCGAAAATATGAAATTGCTAAAGGAAAGGAGCTGTGTGCCGATGGACGTGGGGGCTGGGTGTCCCTTCAGGATATAATAGAATGATGACATATCACCTGCTGTCTGCAGGAGAGAGTTATTGGCTGGTGAGGTACAGGTTATGCTATTGTTCGTGCACGAAGGAGGATAAGTTGGAGGTGTTGGATCTACGCAGGTCCAGACAGCGACCCAGACGCTATCTTCTCCACCGCAGAGGAAAATAGGCTACAAACATGTCATGGGCGTTATCCGAAATAATCTCTTCTTAGTCCCAGGCGTTATTTCCGGTAACAGAACGGACGTGCTACCTGGCAGACCACATAAGACTCCCTGTAATCCAGAATGTGTTGCCTTTAGCAAAGAGACATCCTCATCATAGGCTTTAAACGGAAATCCAGAGAAGTTTTAAATCTCTCTCCCGGGGATAAAATGAAGCTTTAAGCTTTAAGCTCGCCTGTTAAGGCAAAACCATGCCAAAGGAAGTGGATATCTGAGGTCAAACTGATACATGGAGGATATCTCTGTGCAGGTAATGCTCTAGTGATGATCGGCCCGCAACTGTTACGAAGGACGCATGAATCCAGGTGAACAGCGGGGTTCCACAAGGTTCTGTTCTAAGACCGTTAATCTTCTTGATCTCTGTAAATGAAGGTATGGACTTTTACCTTAATATCGTTTTTGCAGATGATACAAAAGTCATGGAATAAGTTGTCACCCTTTGGCCTCCATGACCATCTGGAGTGGCTCAAGTTTCGTTCACTTATACGCGATGAAGACCCACTTCTCTCCACACTCTTGTCAGTGGGTCTTCATGAATAAAGTTTGATGGCCATTGTAAAAGATCCTCTTCACGAAGGAAAGAAAGACTCGTGAGAGAGGAGTGGGGGACTGTGAGAACTTAAATAAAGTAGACAAACGGTGGCAAAGGAAAAGACAGATAAAGAAAACGTGAATTGGGTGGCGATGGACCAGGTAATCTCTCGACCAAGATGGAGAGGCGATTGCAACACTTGGAAAAGAGATTGCGATCGACTAGGTCTTGGTGTATGAGGACCTGGACACTCTCACTATGCAGCGTCAGCAGCTTGTGGCCAGTGAACTAGATGACCAATCCGGACTTGGAGGTTTCATGACATCTCTCATGGGAGAAGCTTTGGCGGATCTTCACCAAAAGGAGTCTCATGAGAGTGCCAAGAAAATATTGATCCGACGTAAATTCGCTGTGTCGGAAGTGGGATTCACCACGTTCCCCAATACCAGACTGGAGGATGGAGAGCTGACGATGGTTCCAGTCCACAAATGAGACATGCTATGGGTGGGAAGAGACTGCAAGGAGCAAGTTCGCTTATGACGTCCTTTCAGAATTTCCGTCTGTAGGAGGTGGATGTTATGGCTAAGAAGGGTGTGGTAGTTTCCCCCCCTTAGGAGGAGAGAAATCAGAGATCCTCAAAGAGCTTCTGAGTTGCTGAAGATATGCAAGAAAGAATAAAGTGAGTGTTTGAATTACAGAGGTATATATTTGCTGAGAGTACTTGGAAAGTTGTGTAGAAGAGTGGTGATTGAATGGGTGGTGGCAAGCACAGAACATCCGACTGGGGCCAGAGACGCCACACCCTACCCAAGGTATGTCCACCGCTGGTTCAGAATGGACAAACACGTTGGTGAAAAGGAACCACAGCCGACTTGGTGATATGGTGACATCCAAAAATATTACTCTTAAGGTTTTTAGCAGAGTACCTCAAAATCAGAAGCCAATGGCTAGAAAAAAACAAAAGCAGTATCACTCGACACAGAAGCTAAAAAAACTGACCTTGGACAAAAGAGACGTAACAGGGGAAAGGGCGTCCACGTTCAACTGCCATTTTGCCTAAAAGCTTCTTACCTCGACCAGCAACCTTCCTCCCGTAGGAGGCTTGTTTTACTCTAGCCCAGTGACTGTTTTACGAGGGAGTACTCGGGAGGAGCCTTGAGTCTCCATATCTGGAGTTGGACACGTCCCTATGGCTACAGGGGATCAAATCAGAGTGGACACACTGCGTATCACTCGTGCTATGGGGTGTGTTCTAAGGCCGCTGTGGATTCTGGAAAACACTTCTGGTAAAAGTTATGGAAGTAACGCTAACCTTAGTTGGTTGGCACTCTGGTTAGCGCCGGTAATCCAGAAAAAAGGACGAGGGAAGTCGCCCAAATCCCTTGTGGGATGAAAACTAACAAGGTAAGGCTTGGACTAATGTATGTATAGAGTATGTAAGGTGTCTGGACCTGCCGTTAACACAGAGTTGTAGCAGGAGTGTGAGATGGACGAGTCTTTGCGAGTGGTTGACCGGGAGGCATTCAGATCCCGAGGGCCTGACGGGCTCTAGCTCTACGCCAGGAGGATCCTGGAAGGGCCTGACGGGCTCTAGCTCTACGCCAGGAGGAGCCCGGGTGGGTGTGGGCGCCAATGTTTTCCGTCGGTATGCGAGGGATTTATGGCCTTTGCTTCCGGCTCAGGGAGCGCCATCCTCATCCCCCGGCTGGAGCGTTTTCTTCCCCCGGTATACACGTACCTTGTCTTCTCTGGCAAGGTTCCCTTCCATTGTCAGTCGTTCATTTTCCCTTTTCTTTTCTTCTCTTTTTTTTTCTTAGGGGGGGTTCAGAATTAGCTTTTTCCTAATCTTTTTTTTTCAGAGGTGGCACGTTATCAGCACGGGCTAAAATGCAGGGGGGAGAGGGAGGTTGAGGGAGAAAGAGAGAAGTTACGTAGTGAGAGAGTGAAAGAAAGGGAAGATACATATAAAGAGAGAAAGAATGGAAAAAAGGAAATGTAGAGAGATATACATATATAAGGAGAGAAAGAGAGAGAGAATGCTAACAAGACTATTATGCTCATTATGATATCAAAATACCTTTCATCAGTCTTATTCAAGACCCTGTTAGTAACTTTCTTTTTTTGGGGGGTAGGAGTGGGTTCTCTTCTGGGATACAAATTGATATTATATATACAAAAAGATATCTACTGCGAAATGTGACGTTGAGGGACCGAATTCGACTGTATTATTAGAATCATTGTCACCTTGTGGACTTTTATGCCCACGTCAAGGATAGATAAGGCGTGTGGTAGGGCGTGGTGGATAGGGATGGTGTATGTTTGAGTGTGGTGGATAGATATGGCGTGTGGTTGACAGGTATAATGTGCATACGATGATATTTACTGTGATACATTGAAGGAGTCTTAGATACCATCACAGACAAGATCATGTGATTCTGCGGGGTCTTTGGCGCTGAGCCTGGAAGCGGTGACCTCTGTAAGATACATTAGGGATCTCAAAGCTGTCCGATGTTTGTTGAATAACATATCCCTGCCTTGAGAACTACTGAATATTCCTAATCGAAGAAACGAAGAGGAAAGTTAAGAAGGATAACCATGAGAACGGTTTAGTATAAGAGATGACTGTGGAGCCGAAGGAGGAGTGGCGAGGCGAGCCTCGAGATGGATGTAAAGAGATACACAAGCGGAGAAGCGCAGGGAGCGTGGGAGGGAGGGTGGTATAGAGATCTCAGGAAGTGAGTGACGCTGAGGAGGAGAAAGCCGCGCAAGCTGATGGTAGGGCAAGAACGAGACTGTGAGTTCGAGTCCCAGGAAAGATTTATGAGCGTAAGAAAGATTAGGTGGTTAAAAAAAAGAAATAAAGGCGGTGACTGTTGATTAAGGGGTGAAAAGAAATGATGGTGGTGACTGTAATGATAATACTCACTGGTGGGAAAGGGGTGTTGCAGAGTGTTGAAGCAGATGTCTTTGTTTAGAGCAACATAGCAAGAGAAGAGGTCTACACGCATGGTGGCACGAGAGGTGTAGCAGGGAAGGTTGGTATAGTAGTGAATGATGGACGACACCTAGATGAAAAATTTCTTTCTTTTACAATCAACAAAACGTGAGTAAACATCAGGTGCAGTGAGCTGGCTAAAACACGTTTTAATGATCATATTTACCAGACTGATCGAGTGTTTACGTGTGTCTCCCAGTGCATTGGACGGCTGCTCGAATACGTATATCCCTTGTGTACCTGTGTTTAAAAAAGGAGGCATTATTAAAATAGCTGCCTGGACGTAAGATTAATAGCTGTTGGCGAGCGTTGTTGGGCACGGCCAGCGGGAGGGAGGACAGTGATCGAGAGGGTCAAGAGGTCGTCTTTTGAGCGAGGATCAGCGGTGAACGGAGAGGATTTATGGACGCTTTGGGTCCGGGTCTTTACCTATAATACTGCGTCCGAGACGAGGTTAAGGGAAATGGGGGTTTTAGGGCAAAGTGTAATGCATCAGATGGTGTCAAAAAAAAATATTCATGTGATGGTGAGAATAGGAGTTTGTTGATGGGGAAAGATTCTTCTTCTTCGGTCTGAGAATAGGTCGTTTGTAAAGGTACCTCATTGCCGTGAAATAGTGGTACTTAGTTGTCTGTTGTATATTACGGGTGTGAGAGTAATTACAGGGAGTGCCACAAATAGGGAAGGACAATAAAACTGACCGTGAGTGAGAGCAATGGAAAAGTTGGGAGAGTTGCCGAGTGCTGACGGTAGTGTTAAGTCCTCTGCTTGAGTCGCCGAGTTGGAATCTTTTGCTCTGAATTTAAGAGCCTTGTGGAAAGGGAGGAGAAGAAGAAAAAAAAAAAGGGGAGTGGATTTAGGGTACTTTTTCTTTCTTCCTTCAAAGAGAGAGGGAGAGAGAGTGAGTGAGTTTAGGGTACTTTGTTTTTCTTTCTTCAGCGACACAGAGAGAGAGAGAGAGAGAGAGAGAGAGAGACGACACCTAAGGACTTTGGACTCGAGGCGAATCAAAGTCTGTATCTCCAAGTGTTTTCAAAGCCTCATTGACTGATGAGACAGTCGTCTCAAGAGTTGCTGTTGAGGAAGTCATAAATACCTTCCCTTCGGCCCGAGAGACTGGCACTTTCCCTGTAGCTTTTTCTCTTGCCCGTTCCTACGGAGATGAGACGTAATACAACCCCCGAAATTCTCGACGGTTTTTGAATACCCATCTGAGCAGGTTTTGAGTGTGGGCAGCACCAGTGAGCAAGGGGATGATTGTGAGCAATGATTGTGGTTAGCGCTACTGAACAGAGGAGGTGGTTTTGTAAATCATTAGTGTCGTCAGTCATATTTTTCTCAAGATAATCATGATTAGCATCATGATTATCATCATTATGATAATTATGTTACCAATATCATTGATAATAATCATATAAGGAGAATACCAGCCAGTATCATATGCTATGATATCCAAGACATTGATTAAGATTCTACCGAACAAAAAAAAAAATGGGTTTTAAAGCCATACGCACATTTCCAGTACCTCGAAAAAATCCAAGGGTGAGGAAGATGTGAATATTTGATTAACGTCAAAATTTCCTTTTTGGGTAGCTTAATAATGGAAGAGTGGAGAGAGAGAGAGAGAGAGGCGCCACCTGCTCTCTCTTAACACCAACACCAGCTCAGACTTGGTATAAGATTTCTGATATATTTTTGGATCATCATTTAGTACAGTGTCAGTGCTGTGAGGTTAAGTTTATTCAAACGTTTACAGCTCGTTAAACCTCCTCAGACGGTGATGTCTCTGACCGTGAAATATTTTCTTTGTTATTAGGCTATATTTTCCCAAATCTGACGGGAGGGAAATGTGGTTCTTGAGGAATTACTTAATCGTGTTTCATATTGCAAATCGTTACGCTGGTTTATTGGAAAATTTCACCAATATGCTTGTTCGTTTTTTTCCTGCAGAAATTAGTATCACCGAATCTTACATAGTTGGACCAGTTTCATATTTATAAATAAACTGATAATAAAAAAGAGAAGGCTGCAAATATACGTCTCTCTCTCTCTCTCTCTCTCTCTCTCTCTCTCTCTCTCACGCGTGCAGGCCAGGATGCAGGAGTAGAAAGAATTGATTTCTAATTTGCCACGAATGTCTGGGGTTAATTTCATAAGGTAAGGTGGGACTGTGGATTAATGCTGTGATGTGGATTGAGAATGGGATTGAAACCGATCTTAGCGTGTCCGTAGACTTTTTAATGGCATTCGAATCAAAATTAATGCTTAGCTTTTGTTGGTCACCTGTCGAGTGTTGTTTTATATATTCTCTTAAATAAATTTTTAGAATCGTTATAAGTATTCTTTATCCGATCCGATACCCTACAGTAGATTTAAATCTGTTATTCATAAATCTGATCCGATATCCTCGTAGATTTAAATCCGATATTCTTGCTTCTTTAGAGCGAATATCTTCATCACTATTGCGCTCTATACCCCTGGCTCTTACTGGCTCCAATATCCTCCTCTGATTTCCATATCCAAATTTCCTCATCGTTCGTAAGCCCATCAGCATCATTTACGGAGCTTTGAAACGGGAGGCTATTTTTAATGAGGGCTTTCTTGATGGTGTTGTCATCAAATAATACAGGTGTTGTTTATAAGATCCCATGTAAAGACTGTAACCTATTTTATATCGGACAATCGGGAAAAGATTTGAAGACCAGGATCTCACAACATAAATATATTGTTATGGCGGCCCAACCAAGTAGCGGCTTATTTCAACATAAAGCTGCCTTTGATCATCACATCGACTGGGAAAGAT